>BQNB010099867.1:2655-24833 GCA_026074375.1 Tanacetum coccineum | reverse complement strand
TAGGTAGTTAAAAGACCACAGGACTTGAAATTTGGCTATAATAATAATAATTATGTAATAAACCAAAGCCGAAATAAGACTTCTGGATCATGGTCGGCTCGCATACCGATGTGACATTCGTTTAAAGGGTGAAGGTAATAATAATAATAATAATCCGAGACTGATAAAAGTTTGCTGCATCTTGCCGGCTCACACCCGATGTTGCAGCCTTCTAAAAGGTCGAGGAAACTACCGAGGTCGAAATATGTTTGCTGCATCTTGCCGGCTCACAACCGATGTTGCAGCCTTCTAAAGGACCGAGGTTTAATAATGTTGCAATAATAACAGGAATAAAGCCAAATTTCAACTCCGGGGTTATCTACATAAAGCCTCCGTCTCTGGACTCGTAGTTGAGTTGTTGTGGATGAAATAAAAAGAATAACCACTAAATCATGCGAAATTAGAACCTTAATCTGGACCTTATTCTCTCCATATCGTCTCTTTAGGAAAGGATTTCAAACTAATTGTGGTCTAAACCGGGTTTACTTTATAATAATAAGGACATAATTTATTTGTCACCAATAAAAATAAAATCCTTAGAGGAAATTAGGAATAAGGGAGGAAAAGTAAGTACACAATTAGCTTTTATGAGTAGTGTTAGCATCATAACTTGTATTTTGCAATGATCTTGTTTTTAAGCTTGGCTTGGAGATGTGAAAGTCGGGGACGATGAATTTATCCATTTGGACACTTTTTGTGCTTTTTGTTCCATGATCCTAAAAGTTATCAATGAATAATGAAAGCATTACATTATGTCACGCATGAATAAATTGTAAGTTGTAGGATATAAATTAGAAAAATCATAAAAATAAAAATAAAAAGTTTTGAAAAATGGAAAATGGGGTGTTTTAAAGCTTGTGATTTCTTAACTCTCCCCACAAAAGTCTTTGCTACTTTCCAAAGATTTAATTTGGGGAAGTTTTGAGGTATTTGGTTTTAGGGCATATAATATTGCGTGAGGACACGGCAATCACTTAGTTTGGGGAATTTTGATATGTGAGAAATCACATATCCTTTCTATATCAAAAATGGCCTTAAAATGAACAAATTATACAAATTATGCTTGTATATTGCTTGTTTTGTCATTTGTGATGTGTAGGTACGGATATGCAAAAATCACAAGAAAACGGTCAAAACCGGACAAACACGGACACGGGAACGGATAGAGTGCACAAGAGCCGGAAGTTTCTAGCAAAAGGTCATCAAAAGTCAACCCTTGGTCAACAATGGTCAACCCACAAAATGCCAAAACCCTCAAAATTCCCAAAAGAGCCTTATTGTTATATTAAATTCACAAAAAGTCCCAAAAACCCTAACACCGTTATCTCCTTTTTATTAGAGAGATAACGGTCGTTAACCCTTTATAATAAACCCCTTATATCCCAAGCCTAAATCCATAAACCTTTGGCCCATTGCCTTTACACCGGGCCTAAGTCAACACCCCAAACTCCCGGGTCAAACTTAACTCTATAAAAAACTTGCTTTTTACTGTTCATCGTCGTTCTCAACCAATTACCCTGCCAAAACAAAGGGTAAATCTCAATTAATGACGTGGAACAAAGATTTGAGTACCAAGCTTACGCCTGCAAAAAGAGAAAACGTCATCCCTAGCATTTGATTGGTCAAACTAACAAGGGGAATGACACGCATGCATCCATACAAACACACCAACAAGTGGGAATTTACACTAAAGTAAGGCTAAAAGAAGCACAACTATCCCAAAGAGTAGGATTGCCAGCTTGGCAATCCGTGTGATGGAAATTGATCCAACGGTTTAGAGATGGGATCCAATGATTGGCAATAAATGAAGGGTGATGATCAAAGATAAGAGGAGCGTGCTTTAGAGTCCTTAAAAGCTTCACTCAGCCCTTATAAATAGAGCTCATCTCCTCACACATCGCATCTTCTTTTTCCAGCTTTTAGTAGTAGCTTAATATAGTTCTTTTTAGCTTATGTAATTTTCAATTAAATGTAATTTTAATCCTGTCTTTTGTAATCTCTATTTCAAGTATTGTAACAGCTTTAATCAATGAAATCTTAGTTACTTATAAAAATTTGTTTTTGCTTATTTGCTCTTAAATTTCCATAAATCTCTTATCTACCGTTCATAAAGTCTCAAAGCTATTCAGAAAGCACTAAACAGCTCAATACTTGTAAACTCAAAGGAATTGGCTGGCTGTCAGATCAGAGTTTTAAGTGGGTAATCGTGCCTTGAGGTCAAGCATTAGGATTGACTAGGGGATCTTTGGATTTATGCTTAAGCTATAAGCTTAAGCTGTTTGTTTAAGCTCTATTAAGAGTTAACATCTCTGTTTAACTAAGGTGTGAGGTACATCTCTTTTATTTTTCTTGTTGCTTAGTTAATTTAGCTTAGTTATAATCTGTCTTAGCTTAATCTGTTTAACCAGCTTATTAGTTTATTTCTGTTTATATCTACGTATTACTACTTATTTTAGTCATATTATGCTTAAAATGCTTATTAGTTAGTTTATATCATGGTTTGCTTGTAATTTTCATAAAACTGTCATAAAAACCAAAAATATTAGCTTTGTATGTAGCTTTATTGTTCTGGCTTATTGTTCTGATTTTAGATTATCAATAGGTTTGTTAATAGCTTGTGATCATCTGGTATCTCTATTTTGAGTCTTAATTCTAAGTTTCATAAGCTTATAATGGATTTTGGAATAGTTAAGGGGTGTTTGGCATTAGACAACACTAACTTAGTTAGTGCTGTCAAAGGTTAAGTAGTCCTTTCCATTAATCTTAAAATTCATTTGTATGTTTATGAGAGTAGGATTTAAGGTTTTGATAGAGTGTTATTAGCTTAAGTTGTGATTTAGCATTAGTAGAAAGAATCTGTTAGGTTTAAGTTCAGTTTCATTATAATTTGTAGCACAAGTCTGTTCTAGTGATTTTGATTGCTCTTATTGCTCTTAGTTTGATATTTATAGATGTAGAAACTAGTTTTTCAGGTGCTTCAATTTTAGGATTTAGTCATTCATAATGGTCAATTGCATCAGCATCAAAAACAGCCAAGTAGCCTTTTTCAAACTTAATTATCAGAGGTTTAAAATGGTTATTAGGTCTTGATTTTCAATTTACAAGTAGTTTTTAGGTGATTAATCATCTATTTCAAATTGTTTTTTTAAAATTTAGCTCAATTGGTCATCTGTTTTTAGCTGTCAAAACAACCTTTCGTCTTTTCAAAATCATAAGTTCACTCAGCTCCTACTGTGTGAATAAGCTGTTTTCTATAAGTTTTTTTTAAATCATTTGATTTTCAAACTGTGTTTTAAAAGATGTTTGATGTAGCTTTTTGGCCAAGGTTTAAGAGGATATAGAGCTTATTGCCATAAGGTTCCATTTGCTTAGTTAAAATTAAGCTCTAAGTTAGCTGTTTGCTTGTTTAGTAGCCAGTTTTATGCATATGATCTTAAATGATTGTTCCAGCTTATTGTCTGTTCTTTTTCCTTATTTTCTTGCTCAGACTTGCTTATTAGAGTAGCTTTAGGATAGTAGTAGCTTATTCTACTTAGGCTTAAGTTTAATTTTAGGTTATTTTGTTTCCTAGTTTTGAAAAAGCCAAATTTCCCTCTAAGTGTTTTCTGTCAATCTTTAAAAGCTCTTTTCTAGCTTATTTTTAAGTTTCAAAAAGTTTGTTTTCATAAAAGTTGCTTATTTTTAAGTGTTTTAAAAAGTTATTAAAATATGGCAAAAACAAAAACATTTGGGATAGTGGGAAGCCCTGGGTGAGCAAGGCTTGAACCCGGGACCTCTACCACCATCAACCAAACGTTTTACACACACCACTCATTACCATTGTGCTACAATAGCTCATCCGTTAGAGTTTGCATTTAGTTACTACTTATACACATTTTGAGCTCTTTTGTATAATAGGTTTGTTTTGCGTATTTCCAGCTTATCGATAAAGATGTTTTCCGAGCTTATTTTTCTAGGTTTTTCCTCACCGTTCAGTATCTTTTCATGATTTTTTTTTAGTTTTTTTATAACTAGTTTAGCATTTTTAAACATTTAATTTCATTAAAATCGTTTTTAATTCATAAAAAATTAGAAAAAAAGTCAAAAAAATAATTTTCTTTTTTATAAAATTTTCTTTTATCATAATCTAGCTTAGGTTTGAAATTTACTTTCGTAGGGTTAATATTTTGAAAGTTCAATTTTTAAAGAACGGCTTCGATCCAGTTCTCGCGCTCTATGATGAGATAGCGAGAGCTTCTGTCAAATTAATCTCGGTTTTATAATTCCTTAGTTTTTTACTTTTAAATAGTCATTTAGGATTAGAAAAAGTTTAGAAAAGCATTTAGGGTTTAATTTTAGGGATTTTGCTTATTTGTCGTGTTTTATTTTATTTCCCGTTATCATTTTTTCGTAGCTAGATTTAATTGTGCCTTTATTTGCTCACTATTAGGATTTTAGAAAACAATATCTCCTCAACCATTCAAATCACTTGTCAAAATTAAACAGCGATGTTCAATTTCATAAGTCTTTGGGAAAACGACCCGGTAATCACTTACCGGTTTCTTACGTAGAATATTTTCGTGTGATTTTTCTTACTTCCTTTTTCCTCAAGGGTAGTTTTGGAATTTCATTATCGTTATATTATTATACGTATTAAAACTATACACATCAATGTGATTCGTTAAGTGTATAAGATTTTAATTTTTCTTTTTGATGTTTTTGGGTTCTTTTTTCCGCACTAATTAATTTGTGTAAGGCCGAGGATAGGATTCACTGCTACATATATGAGAATTTGTTTTAAAGTGTATAACATTTAAAAAAATTGGTTTTTTTTGCCTGAAAGTTATTTTTTCTTGATGGTGGGTTTATGTTGAATGTTTTATTGGGTTTGCAAATACAGTTACAATGGTGTTGTTGTGAGTAGGATTGTTCACTTTTCGGATATAATGGAATAGTCCATTCATGTCACATTTTATTTTGGATTTTAGAAACTTATATCGTATTTGGTCACAAGTTGCCATTTATACATAAATTGTTGTGATCAACAAGGCTCAGATATGCATAACAATTAAACAAAGAGGATATATCAGCCATGGCCGCAAGAATGGTGTTATTAATATGGTGTTGTTATTAAAGGTGTAGGCCTTATTCAGGATTTGGCCGAACACAGCTTACGTGACTAGGCATGATATTTGTTATTTCATGTCTTCTTTATTCAACTCCCTCCCAAAATATTCTTAAAACCACCATTAACTTTCTTTACAAATGCATTTTCAGTATGTTGGACGGAATGTGAGGCCACGGTTTGTGACTGATTGTACACATAATGATGTTGCTGCTAGCATTGAAGTGAGTCAGACTTTGAAAACTCATAGAATCAACGGCAGTCCTAAAGGTTTGCAGAATTCATTGGGTGTTTCTTTACTGATATTTTTCGCACCTTTGTTCTAATTTTTCTTTTCCTGCTTAATGTTGTTCAAGAACATCATCGGATGTGCGAGGAACCTCTTCAATCTGTGGCAAATATTTACAAAACTAGTGGTATAACATGTGTGAGGTACGTGTCTTGCCTCCACTCTCTCCCTTCATCTACCATAATACTACTATTCCACTCTCTCTATCTCTTGCCACCGCTTCTCTATCTGAAACAAAAAAACCAACCGATTAGAATATAAAGTATTATGGTAGATCGGGTTACAGATCTCACTATCTTTCTATGCATATCATCATCGTAACATTAAATCCGTTCGTACAGGAGGTCTTGCCCACAGAAGAGATGAATCCAGCAGAGGTTCACTGTGAAGTGGAACAAGAACGATGGCTCAAGTTTTGCTTGGTTGTTACTGAAAAGCAGGTTAACAACACTTATGCCTCCTTATTTGAAAGGTGTTTGGAAATATATAGTATGTTTACTGCTCACTAAATTATTCACTAATTTGAACCGTATTTAGGGTCCCTAACTGAAAACGTTGGGTGTTCCTCAAAAAATATAATCTCTCAGAAGATGGGGGCAAAATATTGGTGATCTAATTACCTATACTTTACGATCGACTACTTCGCTATTTTTGAAGTATGATATTTTTTATTCGTGTTTTTCTAATACTTAACCGTATATAGCCAAGATGATTCGGTTAGAAATTCAAACTTCAAAACTCTTTAAGTGAGGGTTGACTTATATATTTTGCAATCCAGATAGCGTCGTAGAAAACGGCCATTATTTGCAGGCGGCACATTATTTGAACCAGAAGAACTTTGTTGGCGGATCAGGTTCATCTATGGACGGCTAGACGACAACTTTCTGCTTCAAGAAGTTGTCGTTACATATTATACTTTAAAGGTATGATCATTTTAGTGCAATCCAACAAATTACTTGCATTATGTATTAATAAAAACAGGTGCCAAACACTCCTATTGCAGCAAATCAATACACTACATGCTTTATATGTTTTTTTAAATTCAGTAAGGTACACATGAATTGCGACATACCTTAGTTTGGACATATTTTAAATGGTTGAATATCACATATATGCAGACTTCCGTAGTCTGGTGTAAATCAAGATGACAAGCTTATGGCAATGTATGGTATGATCGAATCCTAGAAAGAAGAAAGTGGCCCATGCAAAGGTGCGTCTACTTTTGTTTAGTTCACATCAGACACACCAAGGGACGGAGGGAAATGGCAGTCTCGGAAGTTGCGCCGTTTATATTGGCACTTGCCTTCGGAACATACCATCAATGGCAGAAGGTACATTTCACATTCGATTATTATCTCCTAAGGTTTTTTTGTTGGCAAATATTTTCAAGTTCTAACTTTGTTAGGCATTTTAAGATAAGCATTTTCAAAAGAGCTGATTATTGAAAAGTAGTAAAATTTAAGCAAGCTTATGGCTTATGTGCTTTTCGGCTTATGCTTCACAAGCTCACTTTTTGGCTTATATAAGCTTATCACGTCATAATAAGCTTATATAAGCCGAAAAGTTTAAAAATAAGCCACGTAACTGACCTTATGAAACATAAGCCAAAAACCAACTAAGCCTAAGACTGCTTTATAGATTCTCTACGTAAAAATCTTGTGGTCTCATTTGCAAAACATAACATCAAAAAGTAATCTAACATTTTTTGATTGATTCATTAGGTTTTAAGAGTTGTTAATATGTCTAATACAGTAAAGAAGTTCACGAACCCGAGACATATGAGGTTGAAAATATTTAATCCATAAGTAATTGCATGATTCAACTAATTAGTAACCAAATGTAACCACGACTTACCACAAAATTTTACGCTATGTCTTGTGAAAAAGTGAAGAATGATTGAGATGATGTGGCATTCTAATAGCTGATGTAATGTTTTAAATATGACTTAAAAATAGAAAATTAAGTGTTTGTTTAGCGTTTCCTGACTTCGTATATCTCTCTATGATGCTCAAACCGTGTAAGTACATGGTATTCGCTAAACAAGTTGAATTGTACCGCGTACCCTGCACACCAGTGGGATTGACTATTGTTGTTGGACTCACTTATATACGGGTAAAGTATTCTGCTTATTATTCGCAGAAGCAGTTTTGGGTGTTATCCAAACGCTGTGTTATTCTTCAGGGTAAAATTAGCAAATTCGGTTATGAAGTTTTTATGTTTTTTTTTTTTTAAAGTATTAGCAAATCAAAAACACTACTTCCTTACGGTAGTTATCTTTAAAGCTTGCTCCACATTTAGGATCAACTTGTTGGGACATTGTTATGTCTTATATATGTTGTTTACCGAACATAGTTAACTATACTACTTTAGTTTAACTTATTGGTGATAGTTATTGGTATTTCTTGTGTTAGATGTTAAGGGTTGATTATTCATATGTTTTCTTTAGTTTTTCCAAAAACTTCATTGAATATGCAAAGCTTACTGGATAGAAATCGTAAAAAGACTATATGACTTTGCTTTCGTAACACATATAAGGAAATGATAATTGATCGTAAACCCATTATTGTTTCGTTCGTGAATCTAGCCATGTTCTTCTTTTTCAATAAGTTTATGTCTTGAATTAAGTTCTGCAAATTATGTAAATATGTAATCTCACTTGAATTATTTTTTCTTTCCAAAAAATATTAGCTGAAGCATGCGTCGTGTTTTCTGTGTTTTGCACGCAGACAAAAAGGTAATCTAACTCCCCTATCCGTTATAAATTTTGTCCATGTTGTATCAATTTTGACCAAATGCGTGTTTAATAAAAGTTTGCATCTCTCAGCTCCAAGTTTTCTTTATCTAAGTAGTGGTTTATTTGATAAATATGGGTAAAGAAACTTGGTGAAGGTTATCCGTAAACGACAAAAATGCAAGTTAAATCCTCTTCAAAAGTAATCCATAAGTGGTGTTTGAATTTGCAATTTTGAAACTAACTATATCGTTGCTGAAGTTTGAAGTTGCAATGAGCATTTACTAATGTATAAATAACAGATATTTGGCTTCCCAAACAAAGCTCTTTGGGGGCCTTCATAAAAAGTATGTTGTACTTCAGCAATAGATTACATATAAATGAGTCAACCCGGTTAATGTTAACATGAACTAAACACTTTATTTTTAACTGCCTAACATTGTTTATTTCTTTCTCAGGTTGCCAAGCCCGATGACCTATTCTCTTTGAATAATGGCCGTCTCACAACGTCGTTCTTGGATTCTCTCCCAACAGCAACTGGGGAAAATGTTCAAAAAGCAATGTCTTGCATTTTGGTGCATGGTTCATGTTAAATTTGTACACTTAGACATTGCTTACTGCATTTTGGAACATGCTTTATGTCTGGACACTTGCATTGCTTTTGTAACTCACTTAACTTACTGATTCTACATATTTCATTTTACTTTTGTCAAGCGAAACACAAGCGAGATTCCTCTTGACTCAACGACGTTTATGTTAGCCTTAATTATATCAAGTCAAACAAGAATGTTATCGGTCTTAGAAAGTCAAAATAGGTCTTATGTTGTTATAGGCTAGTCGGGTTCAACGGGCTTGGATTGTAATCTAATATTGTCCGTGTTTCGGGCTCAAAGCCCAAGTTTAGCCAAGCCCGGCCCAAGTAGAAAAGCCCATGTGCCAAGTAAATGGCTAAGGGTATAAAAGAACCCTCTCTACACATGGAGAGGGTGTTGGTTACTTTTCTATCACTTGCAACTTTCCAATTCTCTCTAATCTAGTTTTTCTCTCTCTACTTTCTCTCTCTAAGATTTCTTATTTTCTAGCATATTGGTATAGATTATTGTTGTGTAAGGATTAAATAGTGTGATACATGTTGGTATCATCAGCCAAGGGGTGTTTAATGTTTGTTTTGTGAAAAATTCGTGGGTTTTTGTTGCTTTTTTTTCTTTGGTTAAAAAAAAAGAAAAAAGCACAGAAACAAAATCAACTTTGATCTTTGTTTCGTGTGTTAAATTGTGTTAAGACTTGTACTTTTGGGCGTAGATCCCTTTTTGCATCCTTACTAAGTGGTATTTAACATCATTTCGTAGCTTACAAGAAAGTTTGAAGACTTTTTTCTTGGCTGCGTTTCTGCTATATGAAGGGGTGTTCGTCATTTGCTGCGTTTTATCTGTCACAGTTGCGTTTTGATTTGCTTGTTGCGTTTTGACTAGTATCATTGCGTTTTGACAAGATTCGCTGCATTTTGACAAAAGTCATTGCGTTTTGATTAGCATCGTTGCGTTTTGACTAGTATCATTGGGTTTTGACAAGATTCGCTGCGTTTTGACAAAAGTCATTGCGTTTTGATTAGCATCGTTGGTTTTGACTAGTATCATTGCGTTTTGATAAGATTCGCTGCGTTTTGACAAAAGTCATTGCGTTTTGATTAGCATCGTTGCGTTTTGACTAGTATCGTTGCGTTTTGATAAGATTCGCTGCGTTTTGACAAAGTCATTGGTTTTGATTAGCTTCGTTGCATTTTGACTAGTATCATTGCGTTTCGATAAGATTTCGCTGCGTTTGATCTCAAGTCCATTGCTTTAGAAACGAAGTCAAGGTTTTTGAGAGATATTGTTTTATAAAAACCGGTCAATCTGTTCAAAACATTGAAATATGCTTTATCGTAATCTGTAAAACGATGTTTCTGCAAAACCTGAGTTCCTCAGACAAGCTCAAGATGCGAATCTGTCTGTATTGATATAGGTTGTACAATGTAATCTTGCGTTAATGTTAGCCCTGATTTGATGAAACGAGTTCGTTCTTGAAAAGACCGTTCGATCAAATAAGCGATTTAATCTGACCGTTTGATTGAATGATCAGTTGATATATCTTTATGATTTGTTCGCTCCACATCGTGGAAAAAGTCGCGTCTGAAAACACTATTTTCCAAAAAGTCAAAGATGAGTCATACATCTTTGATAAGGAATTTTCCAAGAGTCTGTTTGTAAACGAACAACTCTCGGTTAGAAAACGAATGGATGATCCATTCCTTGGGATCAAATGTGTAACAGCTCTAAAGAACTTCTTCAAGATTAAAAAGAGAGTACTGACACGATTTTGACGGTGTGGAGCGTTGCAAACAAACAATTGCCTAAAAGAACTATTTTGGTAACATCGACCTGTCATTCATATCACAATCGAAGGAAATTTTGGCCCCCAAATAGCAGCTCAATACGGACTTAGAAAGTTTCCTTGTGTTTGATCGGAGGAAATGTTGCAGTGATTTGAGATACTTTATTTCTCTAGAACAAGAAGTTAAACCCTATCAATTCTCAACTAGAAAATCTCAAAAAACAAGTTTTTGAATGAAAATCGATGACTTTCAAGGGATTTACTTACTATGCTGATACATGATGCAATACTGGTGTGACACTGATCTGGAGAATTTACTAATTTGCAATGTTGATTACGCGAAGAAACATGGAAAATGTGACATCTTGAAAAAGAGCTTTCATAAAGTAGACAATGTCAAAGAGTTTTGAAAGCACTTTCAGAAACATGCGATTAATCATGAACTTGATTTACAACAGTGCAAGAAAAGATAAAAAATGACAAATCTTCAAAGAAAATAAGTCAAACGTATTTATGAAAGAACGTGAACGTATGTTGATAATTACAAGACTGAAAGCTTAATTACAAGACAACGGAATTGCAATAAGTGAGTGAAACAACTCATAGGAAAAGATGAATGGAAAAAATCTGTGGGAAAACTAAGTTGAAAAAGAATCGGTTATTCGACAACCGACTGTTTAAAAGTCAAAGGACATCCATTTTAGGTTAAACAGCTATTTTTTCAGATTCTCTTGCAAAGAAAGATTTCTCAAAGTAAACAGCCAGTTTACACACAAAAATGTGTCTAATGATTTTTCAAAAAGTCACAGCCACAGTTTTGCCTCGGAATATGTTGCATTGTCAAGAAACACAAAAGTGATTGCACAGGAATGTATAAAGTGCACAACAAAGCTAATTAATATAGAACACCTCAGTTGCATCAAGACATTAGGAAACCTAACAAAACGGTGTCTTTCTCTACTGGAGTAATTCACAATCAATAGTGTAGCAGACACTTCTAAAGAGCAATCATCTGGAAGATGGACGTTCATGGTCTAACAATAGTCAAGGGCAGAAGCAGAAGTAGAAGACACGTAAGGAGTTTAAGTTTTCAAATAATAAAATGTTCTGTAACTGCGTTGTAATGACCGTATGAATGCTAAGACTTGAATGTTCTTTTGGCTGTGATACTTTGAAGTGTGAGCTGAATGAAAATCATGATTTGTGTGTTCTACATTATATCACTGGCGTGAAATTCTAGACTAGAAACAATGTTGTGCTATTAGTAATAGAGAACCAAGCCGAATGTGAACCCAATCTGTTGCAAACATCCAGTAAGAAAACGGTTGCAGCAGAATCCACTTTTCAAGCAATCTAGAAAACATAACTAGGAAGTTATATGAGCAAGTTTAGTAAGAATGCAGTGGTGGTATCTAGTCTACTCCATTGGATATAATTGGGAAACCTAAGTCTCAAATAGGAAATGTTAACCCAAACATTAGTATGCCTCTAGGAAATACATCTAGAACTGCTAATATTTTAGAACATAAGACTCCTAGGTGTTCCACTGTGTCCAATACTCCATTGTCTTCTAATTATTTTGCAGGCTCGTCGAGATCATTTCTATTCATGTAGACTCTAGTGCTCAAAGCACATGACGGAAAATCTCAAACTTCAACTAATTTTGTGGGATATTTCTGGGAACGTGTCTCAAGTGGAAATGATCAAATTGCACCAATTCTTGGCTATGGAGATCTGGTTCAATGATAGATTACTATCAAAGGGTTTATTCCGTCGAAGGGTTAATCCAATTTATTCTCCGTTGTTCAAATTATGTGATGCGATTTGGAAGGTACTTTTCGGATGTCTACATGTTATAACCGTGATTGAAGGGAAATGATCTTCTCACAGGTTCTTCGTGGCACAGATTTTGTTTTCCATTTCTCTGCAAGACTCAACCACTCCCAATCCAATTTGCTAATGGGCTAAAGCAACACTGTTCTCAAAGCATGTTATGGAATCGTGTCTATCTCATTTAAACTTCGACACCATAAACTTGCTTTCGAATAACAATATTGTGAATGGGCTTCTAACATTGAAATTCGTCAAAGATCATCTGTGTTCTTCTTGTGAGCCGGGGAAAGCAAAACGAAAGTCTTTCCACACTAAGACTCCACCGAGCTCAAAAAGGACGGTTACAATCTACACGTGGACTTATGTGGTCCAATGCGTGGTAGAAAGATTAATGGAGAAGAAGTTATGTTCTGTAATTGTTGATGACTACTCCCGTATATTGACTCACTTCTTGGGTTCAAAGAGCGAAACACCTGGAGTTCTCATTGCTTCCTCACACTTGTCAAATGAGGCTTCATGCTCAGTTACAACAGTTCGAACTGACAAAGGCACATTAATTTCTTAATAAAGCTCTTATGCATACTTTGCAAAAAAGATGGGAATAAGACAGAAAACATCAAACATGCTCGAACACCTGAACCAAAACGGCGTTTGTCGAAATAGACGGAACCGTACTCTTGTTAGCTGCTCGAACAATGCTAAGAGCCGCTAAGTTCCTTTGTCCTTCTGGGCTGAAGCAATTGCTACATCTGTTTTACTCAAACAACGTTGCACTTGTAATTCCTCGACATGCGGAAAACACCTTATCATTATCATCAATGCCGGGAAAACCGTCAGTCAAGTTCTTTTACATCTTTGGTTCTCTTTGCTTACATCGTCAGGAGATGGTGTAAATTGATTAATGAAGGAAAACAGGTGATGCATGTCATTTTTGTTGGGTATTTCTTACTCATGTCAAAGGCTTACAGGGTATTTAACAATGAGAAAAGATGATAGTTTGACAACAATTCATGTTTTACTTGACGAATTGCCTCATATGGCGTCAGATCACGTCAGTTCTGACACGGATCCCACCTGTTCGACAACGGTACTCTGAACAAGACAGTTTAAGTCCGGTCACAAAGTCAAGAAAATGTTCCTCAAGTTGCTGAGACAGTACACAATGTCAAATGAGCTTGAATTGCTATATAGTCCGATGTTCAGTGAATTACTCAATGGAAATTCTCCTGTTGTGTCAAAGTCTTCTGCTATACATGCTGCTTGATTAATCCGGATAATAAATTGTCAACAACATAACAACAAACTCACCTTTACAACAACCGATGTTGCAGATCCACCTTCCAATTAAACATCATTCAATAACATCAAAAACTCCAACTCAAGTATCCAATGTCATGCTCCTGAGAACATTATCAAGCAGAAGAAGAAAACAATTCAGAAAATGCATAATTTGACGACGATGAATTTATCAACATCTTCAGTACACTGGTACAAGAACAAGGGGAGACATCGCCCTTCGTATGTTGATTCGTCAAACATTGCATCTTTCTATCAACACATCCCTTCCGCACATCGTGGCAAAAGTCATCATATTTGAACAGTCATTAGATAATCCTTCAATCAGTTAGAAAAGACGTCAGCTAGAAACAGATGGCGAGATGTGTATGTTCGCACTCACCGTGAGTCAAAACCTGAACAAAGGAACATCAAAAGAAGCATGGGGCTGATTTCTGCTATGGAAGAATCAATGCAGGAAGAACTTCATCAGATGTTTCGATTAGATGTATGGATATTAGTCGGACGACCACTCTGCACAAATGTCATTACTGAAAGTGGCTCTGTGTGTAAAATACAAACGTGATGAGGAAAATTACTGTCATTCGCAAACAAATCTCGTCTTGTGGCTAGGGTTATGCTCAAAGTAAAGGAATTGATTTCGAAGAGTCATTTTGCACTACGTTGCTCGGTGGAAGCTATTTGTAGGTTTTGTTCATTGCGTATGCTGCACACAGTAAATCATTTATAGTGTACCAAACTGGACATTAAATACAAACATTTCTTTTACGGACCTCTGAGGAGAAGTGTACGTTAAACCACCCAGATGGATTGTGACCCATATCATCCTGACCAAGTTTACCGTCTTAAGAAAGCATTATATGGTATCAAACAAGCTCCAAGAGCGTGGTACGATGAACTCTCCAACTTCCTGGTATCTAAAGGATTCTCAAAAGGTTCTATCGATCTAACTTTGTTCATAACTAAACATAGGAAAGACATATTGCTTGTGCAAATTTACGTTGATGGACATAATTTTTGTTCTACGAAACCAAAACTTTCAAAATGATTTGGAAAACTAAATGCAACAACAAGTTTGATATGACTATGATGGTGGAACTAAAATTCTTTTAGGAAGTTCAGACTCACCAATCCCTCGTGGTATCTTTATAAACAAGCTAAGTATGCTCAAGAGATACCTTAAAAAGCGATGGTATGACCTCATTGATAGCATTGGTACTTCCAGGGATACAAAACCCTTGATGCTAATTTGTGTGGTACTCGGTCGACAAACGAATACCGTAGATATGGTCGGAGCACTCATGTACCTGACAGCAAGTTGACCAGATAACGTACATGCAACATGTTTTAGTGTGTCGCTATCAAGCGAAAACGACTGAGAAGAAACATCTCGACTTGCGGTTAAATGATCTTTCGACCTTAAAGACTGCCATTAACATGGGTCTCTGGTATCGAAGGACACGGTTTCGACTAACGGCTTTTTCAGATTCGGATCAAGCGGGCAGTCTCGATTCACGTTTAAGGTATGGTCTGGTGGCATACAATTTTAGAGTGGTGATAAGACTTAGTCCAGCTGGTCATCCAAAAAAAGGCCGGATTTGCACCTCAATGTCAACAGCAGAAGCTGAGGAATATTGTATCTTTTTATGCGTGTTGCGGCACAAGTTCTATGGTTGAGAACTCAGCTCACAGATTATGGCTATCCACTTTGATAAAAATAACTATGTATTGTAACTCAAAGGCAGATAGCATCTCGTGCAATCCAGTCCTGCATTCCTCGTACCAAGCACATCGATGTCCAGATTCACTTATAACAGGAACAGAGTTGAACAAGGGTATTGCGTTGAATTTTCTTTTGTCAGAACTGAATACCGTTAGCTGACTTGTTCACTAAAGCTTTATCTGACGATAGGTTTAAGTCTCTTGTCAGACGACTCGGTTATGAGATGTTTGACTCACAGGATGAACCCGGAGAAGGTTCGGGCAATTGAATCTGCTGATCCATCAAACATCAATTTGATAAATATTTTTATTCTCTCTTTATTTTTGTTTTTTAAAAATTTTTGAAAAAAGATATTACATAATATAAAACAACTCAAAATGAAAATAGAAATATTAAAACCTAAGAAAAACAAAATATAAAATCAGAAATAATTTCAAAAAATACCATAAAGAATCTTATCGACATGTCTCTTGGAATCGATAACATTTACGTACCTAGAAATGTTGTTACATCGTCTACGGGCGGTAAATGAAGTTCATAACAGGAGTTTCAAACGCTTTCAAAAAACATGGTCAATTTCTAATTTTTCTCAAATGACTTATGTACATTTCAGTGCATAACTCGGTTTCCGAATGTGTATTAGGGAATGTACGCTTCAGTGCCGCTTACTCTAAAAATAGAAGAGAAGTCTTCTATCATGTTTTTAAAAATCGTTGAACATAATTTTTCAAAAAAGAACTTTCAATGTCAAATTATTTACAATATAATTTGTGGTATATTCCATAAAATAAGTGGTTTTTGTATATTTGTGTGGTTCAACACTCCCTTACTCGAATAACTTTCAAAGAATTGTAGATACGTAGATAGAATGTCCATTTTATGTGAATCAATTTCCGTGGGGGAGCTTTTTAAAACAAAGCCTTTTAATGTGTCGGAACATTCTCATTAAATGTCTAATTTTATTATCCAACACATTTTGTGAAATTAAATGTGAAACTTAATGTCAATTTAATAAGATACATTGTTCCACTAGCATCTCACTCGTCTTCACATTTTGTGGTCGTTCATTTACATCAATTTTCATTCCAATGTCATGTTTTAATAAATATTGGTTTCACACATATACTGTTGAAGGGGAGCATTCTGAAAATGAATTCATGAATATCGTGGGTATATTTTTCTCCCAGTTGGAATTTTTCCATGTCAAATTTTATCAATTGGTATTTCAAATTTAAGTGTTTTATTATTTAAAATAAGGGGAGGAGGAAAATGTGATTAAAATATGTAATAGGACGAATGTGATCTTTAAGGACTTAAGTGTAACTCTCTTCCTTTATGTGCCTAACTATTTTGATCTCGGAGCACATGTGTAGGGGGTGTGAGTATTTGGAAAATAACTTTGTTAGAAAATGGTTTTATGGTTCGATCTCATACCAACAAACCTATTAATTCACGACGATTCTGAAGTCATAAGGTGGTTAGGTTAGGTATAAGTCCTACGATCCAACCAAAACCAGAGGGATCTACCCAAGGACACTCCATAGTTAGAAATAGCAGTCCTTAGGTATGATTGGAGATGAATGTGTATAAGGGAAGAATGCCGACTAAGATTGAGCTAACACTGGAACAATCACAACAAGGTGGTGTTATGACAGTCTTGGTCAGCATTGAGGGGTTGAAGAATGAAAAAAGAAATGTTTATGATAAAGCGGTGAAAAAAGAAAGAAAGCCCTCCAAACAACTTAGGCAGAAAAACCGGGGTCAATACATAATCTATCAAAATCACAATGATGATTGTTGATATTGAAGAAAGTCGTCATGGACCCAGTGATGCAATGCACAACCCTTCCCAGCCATTCGGGTTTCTCTCAAAAGAAACTTGTCTCATTTGTCACGGAGATACACACGTTATCTATTGACATCTCACTCCGAGATTGTTGATATTGAATAGGTGGCAGTCAGCTCCAGCCTCCGATTACTAAAACCAAAAGTGCACAATTGGTTCAGAGCCATAGTGAGATCAAATTATAAATCTCATTAGGACACAATGTCAAAATACACTTGTTGAACACCATAAAGTTCACAAGTTGTAACAAAGAGTCCTACGCATTAGGTTTGAGATCTTGCCAGAACATCGAGTGATACTTAAGTACTTTACAGTGAAGATGGAAACTCCTGCTTGAGCCAACATCAAACAAGCTCTTGGTAGGTGACTTGCAAGATTCTATATGAATCGAGCTTGTGATAACTGGATATCAATTTTGGTCCAGTAAATGAATTGACGACTAAATCAGAAAGATAGTAACTATCTGATTCACTCTTACCGTGTTGTCTGCTTTGAGACGTTCCGGTAATGAGAACTAGCAAGCATGGTAAATCTAATACATCTGTGTTAGAAGATCCTACGCTTTGAGCTGGAAACCCTGTCAAGGAGATTCTTTGAATCTACCTGATCACAGGTATAGTATTTATACTATATAACGGGAAACCGGAGGTTAATGCAACCGTACTCAAGATGAATGACAAAGCCATATTCATCTTTTATTGCTAACTGTCTTATTTCAGGTTTAGACGACAGTGTTGCAGCCTCATTCCAGCGAAGTCGGATTCATAAACCACATGCTCATACTCAAGCTTTCAAAGTCAATCATTCAACGTCAAGATAGTTGATTATAATCACATATGTCAAACAAGAATGTAACAAGTATGAGCATGTTGGTCAAGAGCACAAGTTGATCAAGGAAGTCAAATCAAGATGATTCAAGTCAAGGAGATGATGCAAGATAACGATCTCAAGAATTCAAAGTCAAAAGATAAAGGCTCAAAATCAAGATCACAAAGCATGGATGAACAAAGCCATTACAAACAAGACAAGACCATAACAAGGCAAAGCATAAACGTTAAACGTCATATCTTCAATGTCATCGGTGGTACAGAGGAGTTTGAAAAAAGAGACATCAACATTGGGGGAGATTGTTAGCCTTAATTATATTAAGTCAAACAAGAATGTTATCGGTCTTAGAAAGTGAAACTAGGTCTTGTATTGTAATAGGCTAGTTAGGTTTAACGGGCTTGGACATTAAACTAATATTGTCTATGTATCGGGCTAAAAGCCCACGAGAAGCCAAGCCCGACCCATTTAGAAGCCCATACGCCTCACCTAAGGCAAAAGGGTATAAATATCCCTTCACCACACTTGGTGAAGGGTGTTGGTTACATTTTCATTTTCACTTGTAACTCACCATTCTCTCTAATCTAGTTGTTTCTCTCTCTACTTTCTCTCTAAGTTTTCTTCTTATTTTCTAGCATATTGGTAAAGATTAGTGTTGTATAATGGATTAAACTAGTGGGATAACACTTTGTCATACTCGGTCTTCTCCCTTAACAGGTCCAGTCTCATAATCTATCTTGTGAATATGTAGATATGTAGTGTAGAACATAAATTAGGCTAATATAGTGTTTGAGTACGAATTTTCAAGAATTTTTCAATAAATTCAAAATATTTTAAATTAACGTACTCAACACTATATAATATCCTTATAAATTGTATAACACCCTGTGTTTTCAAGTCATGGACGACGTCGATAAATCTACAATGTACCTTTTGTATTGTACGCGTTTGCTTTAAATCGTAAATGTTAAGCTAAATCGCGTAAGCTAAAAATTTGCGTTCAATGTAAACGGGCATCAATCGATTAAACATTACATCAATCAAGTATTAAATAATTATTTTGAGAATAATTATGGTCATTGTTCATTTATTTTTATCGATTACGTATTATATTCGTTTCGCGATAAAGTGCGTTTAGGCATAACCGGAAGCACGTTAATTAATCTACGCTTCAACAAATACTCATGATTGTACCCAATACCTAAAGTTTTATTAAACTTTACCCAAGTAAATGTTGCTAGTCACTTTGTACACAAGAAAAACCAACCAAGACTTTTACATTTGAAATTCTACATTGAAAATAAAACTACACATCTTATATAAAACATTACAAGTATTACTTATAATACTTCAATTTGCATAAAAGAAATATCTAGTAAACCATCATCCTCATTTCCATGGGATGATACCTACTTTAAGAGACATAAAAACATGAACATTAATTATCCAAGACCATGTATAATATGTAGTTAGTAAGACCTAGCTCAAGCATAGTGAATTTGACCACTTTTCCCCTAAAAACCCTCAAATGTGTCGTCCCCCTCCCCCTTTGAAGTCTTGGTCAAAGATAGCTAACATATGACCACCTTTATGTGTATATAATACTTACATGCAAGGTGATAACATCACACAACTCTTATACACTTAGTAAAAATCAACAAAAACTCTCCTTTTACCCATTAACACCCCACGGCTCAAAACACCCCAATTAAATAAACCATACAAAATTTTCTTCAACCTATACACACATATACACATCCTTCCTAAGATATTCTAAGGCATTTGCAAGCATTGGTTAACCATATTCAAGCTTTAGTCAAGAAAAGGAAAGCTAGGGTTTTAGTTGGAAATCTAGGGTTTCTATTGTTGCTATCTTTGGTTTTATGTCTAAGCCAGGGTTTAGATTGTATTGAGCATCATCATCATTCATAATTAAGGTTACCTAAAACCTTTATCTTTTCATTTTCATGATTTTATATGCATATGATGTGTTATATAGAAAAATCACCATTTAAGACTTTTTAACATATAAAAAGGGTTTTTTACTAATAATTATGGATTTGTTCACTTTTATATATCTTATGATGTTAAAGGTATCATATTAAAATGGATGAGAAAGTGTTGTATCATGTTGTTTTGGTGTGAAAATGACTATGTACTGATTAGGGTTTTAAAAGATCATTTAATATGTTTCAAGTGAAAGAAATACAAATGACATGTTAATCTTGTTTATGGACTTTTAGTGATGTTATATGAACACTAAAATAAGTTTATAATGGAAGTATAAGTGATGAACAACCTTGGTTAAGCCTAAAAAGTGTTAATGAAAAATTAGGGTTTTAATGATTTACACGAAAAACTACAAGTAAATGTGTATAATCAATTTGTTAAACTTGTTAATATTAATATCATGGACTAATGTGGACAAACAATGGACCTATAGACACTAATATATGTATGACATATAATATAAAGAATTGTGTAAGACTTGTGGTGAGTTAATTAGTTAAAAAGTATATAAAATAAAAGTATATACTTAATTATATAAAAGCTATGCAAAGGGCTGTTTGGATCCGAATTTCCAACAGAAGGTTTGACATATTATAAAGATAATACACCTCACGACGATTCCAAAAAGATAAGAAACTCGAAAAACGGATTAATAACGAAAAAGATACGGTAAAAACAAGTTATACGTTAATAAACGAAGTCGTAAAAGAATTTTTATAAAAACTTTTTATAAAAATTATTCAAACAGCAAGTTTGGTATTTTTAACAAATAATACATATTTTTAGGATTCCAAAATGATAAGAATCGTAATTTTTCAATTAATAACGAACGAGTTATGAATTTCGCGAGTTTACGACAATTAATACTTTTATAAAACTATTTTTATAAAAGTTACTTAAAGTCATGTTGGAAGAAATACACTTGTACACTTATGGTTTATATGTAAAAATGGCTAAGTATAAACTTGGAGTAAAAAGGTTAAAAATGGACTTAATAAGGTCACCCAAACTTTCTGTCCAAAAGTGTATAAAAATATACTTATTTTATATTTTTATAAGATAATACATCTCAAGACGATTCCGAAAAAGTAAGAAACATGTCAAACGGATTAATAACGAAAAAGTTACGGTAAAAACAAGTTATACGACGAATAAACGAATTTATAAAAGAATTTTTATAAAAACTTCTTATAAAAATTATTCAAACAGCAAGTTTGGTATTTTTAACAAATAATACATATTTTTAGGATTTCAAAATGATAAGAATCGTAATTTTTCAATTAATAACGAACGAGTTATGAATTTCGCGAGTTTACGACAATTAATACTTTTATAAAACTATTTTTATAAAAGTTACTGTTCATGACAGAAATAATTATTTTTGTAAACCTCATAAATAAGTATAACTTTCAATTACGAGAACGTACTCGAAAGAATCACTAAAAACGGAGCTATAACGAATAAAATATGACGTTTACGGGTTTTACGATAATTAAAACTATAAAAATAACTTTATAACTGGTGTGAACAGTAAAAGTACTGTTCATCAGAGGGTCAAAAATATAAAAATGTCAAATATCGATAACCCGTCTTAATACGAAAATATGGGCATAAGAAACGCAAGAAACGGATTAGAAACGAGAAAGTTACGCCAGTTTTACTAAAACGGTAATTATAAACGTTTTTACTAATTAAACACAATTTTACCAAAACAATTAGATGGTGATTGAACTATATAGACCTATATGTGGTATTAATCAAAGTACTATATTACTAGGGAGTTTCATAATGAGGCCTCTTCGGGGTGGCGTATCGACGAGTTGTTGGATTTACGATTTAAAGTGTCCTAGCTCCTCATACGTTCACTACACGACCTCTTAATTATGATAGCCCGAACGATAGTATGATGAGCTATACGACCTATAAATAATCAAAGTGTTTAGTACTTATACGACCTATATTGGATTAGGTTGCCTTCGGATTCCTTCGTGACGCATTTTTCTTTACTACTTGCTTTATTAAATAAGGGGAAGATTACATGCTTGATTTCTTTGGACACAAGTGTTTTCAAAACTGTATGCTATTTCCTGATTACATTATTGCCTAAGT
>BQNB010099866.1:13601-24833 GCA_026074375.1 Tanacetum coccineum | reverse complement strand
CTTTTGACTGTTTTCTTGTGATTTTTGACTTATCCGTACCTGCACACACAAAACACAAATACAAGCATATTTTTGCCATTTTTGGTCTGTTTTGGGTTTAATTGGGTTATTTTAGGTACAAACGGATATGTGTATTTTACACTTATCAATCCCACTTGAATAGATCTTGCTTAGCTTGTAAAAGGATTAGTTGTATTGAATAAATCAAAGACAACTATAGTAGAAACCTTGATTATGAATATCAAAGACTATGCGGAATCTAGTCAATGATACTAAAAAGAAGTCTTTATAAAATAGTAACACAAAATCAATAACAAAACAGATTACCAAACTTTCAGCCTCAATATAAAACGAACACTCTTAATAGTGTTAGGGTTTACAAAACCTTGAAGCTATAAACGACTGTATAAGATATATCAAACGACATGCCCTAGGACCTCCTTTTATACACCAAGGAGTCCTACATGGCTTATAATATATTCCTAAATTATCATGATCTTCTAAACAAATAATTTATACATATCTTTTACCAAAATATCTCATACTTATCCCGTAAGTAATCTTGATAAGCAATCTTCATCTTTATCCTTCTGACAGTAGAAACTCTTCTAGCAGTTGTAATCTTTTAGCAGTTCTAACTTTCATACTAGCAGCATTAACTTTTGTATAAGCAACACTAACTGTGTACAAGCAGTAGTAACTACTTAGAAGATTTTTTTTATTCTTCACTGGCAGTACTAAGTTACGTGATCGCTTTAAATAACACCTTTACTATATATATAAATATAAATATAAATATATATAATATAAGAATTAAAAAAGTATCAATGATAAGAATTCCGTAAGGCTTTTAAAAGGAAATTACTTTTGACTAAAGTAAAACCCTAAAAAACCTTCCCGGGTCGTGTCCCGACGAGGCGTGAATAGAGAATCGAGGTTAAGTTCGTGATCGCGCGTTTGAATAGTCAATATATGATTTGGATTCTACAAATAAAATGCAAACTAAAAACGAAAGCAATTAAAGTAAAAAATACGAAGAAAAATAATAACGGGACCAAATCCCGTTCTTTAAAAACCTAAATTCTACAAATTTAACCCTACAAAAGTAAATTTAATTTTTAACAGTCCTAAATGATAAAAGAAAATTTTAGAAAAAAGAATTATATTTTTTGACTTTTATTTAATTTATTATGAATTAAAAACATATTTAATCTAAATTAAACATTAAAAATAGTAAACTAATTTATAAAAATCTAGAAAAATTATGAAAAGTACTTTAAGCTGTTTAGAATCTAGGAAAAATAAAAACTAGAAAATTGGCTTAATGGATAAGCTGGAAATAAGCCAAGTAAGGCTGATAAGCTAAATGTACTAAAAGAGGGTTAAATAATAAATGTTGTAAGCATATACACGAAAAACACCCCAGGGCAGTTGGTGAGTGTGGTGTATGTTGATGCTTTGGTATATAAAGGGGGAGGTCACAGGTTCGAACCCTATGACCTCTATTTTTTTGAAAACATTTTTTTTCTTTTTAAAAACATATAAAATAAGCTAAAATAACAAACTTTAAAAAATGAACTTTTTATAAAACCTAAGAATAAGCTAGAAATAAGCAGAAAAAGGATGACAATTTTGACTAGTTTCTATTATAAGATTTCTATGCTAACTATTTTAAAATTTTAAGACTTTAAAAGCAAATGAAAGGCTAATAAGCTGAACACAACTAACTACTAAGTCCTAATAAGAAAATGAGAAGGGAATTAAGCAAATAAAATAAGCAGAAAAGCACTTAAAGGAAAGATAGTAAAGGTTGTAAAGCTAAATGACTAAAGGCTTAAACTACTTGGCATTTTACACTCAAATAGCTAAGGAAATAATCAAATAAGCTACAAGAGACATACACCTATACCTAATAAGCCCTAGGAACTAGAATTAAGCAAACAGATAAGCTGGAAAGGCTTTAAAAAACTAATGGGCTTTTTGGCTAAAAGGGGTACTTAAAACAGCCTAAGAGGGCAACTTTAAGCTCATTTTTAAAAGCCATAAGCTAACCTTATGGGTCTAAAAGCTAAAAACAGATAAATAAGGTACTATAAGCTATAAGAAAAAGTAACTTTAAACATTTTAAAAAAACTGATAAGCTAAAAAAAGCAATTAAAAAGGGCTACTTAAACAGAATGCAACTTTTTTAGTTTTCTCTAAAAGAAAACTTGGCTTATGCATGCCACAAAATAAGCTACCAAAAGTTAATGAAAACTCTTAAAAGCTCAAAATAGATAAACATGGGCTGGCAATGAGCTTATGCTCATAAATCTAAAGCTTAAAAACAAATAAAACTAATCCTAAATATTAGATTGAAATTGACTAAATAATGACCTATAGTTTGAACTAAGAAACTGTTTTGAACCATTCTTGAAAAGACTATGAAACAGAACTTGGACTTGTAAGACCAGATCATAAACTTAAAAATGGATGCATTTTGAACATAAAAACACTACTAAAACAACTTGAAACTCAAAATCAAAATCAATGCAACCTTAACTTATAGAACACCACAATAATGAAAATTTGCATTTTAAAACTTGAAAACTACTTATAACTTGATTTGAACTAAACTAAACTTGACCAAAATCAAACTTATGATAAATTAAAACTGGATTTTAAAAACCTAAGTGGTCACATAGTACTAACCATAAGGTTAGTAGTGCTAGCCAAACACCCCTTTAACTTTTAAAAACATGATTTTAAACTAGAACAGATTTCAAAAGGTGTTAAAACTTTGAAACAGATTAAGCATAAGTATTTTAAAGGGCAAATAAGCAATTAAAACTCAAAAATAAGCATTGGAAATGAGCAAAGCACAATAAGCAGTTTAAAGTCAGATTTTAAGACACCACAAGCAAATGACATTTAAACATAAACATAATCGTGAAAATCATTCAAAAATCCATAAAGAACAATAATAAGTAAGGAAAAACAGAAATATACCCGCTCATCAGAGAGACAAAACGGCTACAAAACGCATCACACAGCCCTATCTTATCACTACTCTTCCATTAGCGGCGATCTAATACACTTCATCAAATACTCGACATGAAATAATAGTCATACGCGAAAAACAACAACTCCTAAGACATACAAGCAGAAATAAGCAAGTGCTTAAAAATAAACAAATCTAAAAAAGAAACTTACAAGAGTCCAAGGCTTTTGTCAAGAGCTTTAAACACCAAATTCAGATTACAAACAACCTATAGCTTCCCATGAAGCACTAAACCATGGCCATCCTATATGCACCATGCACCAAAAAGCTTGAACACAGAATTTTTGATAAAGGAGCTTTTAAAAACAGAAAATAAGCTTAAGCTTTTGAGGAATCTTAAGAAAGGATTGCAGACTTAAAAGAGTGCTTTAAAGAGCTTAATAAGTGATTTGTAAGAACAAGTAAGCTGAAATGCAAAGAAGCTTAAAAAGAAAGATTTTCATAAAACATAAATTTCATTCAAAACATTAAAAGATTACAAGGCTTTTGAAAGTAAAATGACAGAATTTAATTCACATAAAAACACAACTTTAAAACATTAAAAGGTAAATTACACTACTCCTAAACTACTTATACTAGATATCTACTGTGTGAAAATGCACACACTTATATAGTCGTTCTTGGCCATTTGAGTTGTGTTTCTTGTGTGAGAGCAATCCAACCTTCAATCCTAGCCCTTAATTCCATCTTGTGTTTCTCTAATTTCATCTTGGCCCTCTATTTTGCCCTGTCCAATCAAGACACTTGGGATTGCTAACGTGTTCTTGTCTTATCCTTGAATAATAAGGTTTAAATGGTTTGTTTGTAGTGGGGAGAAGAGGTTAAGAAGGTTTTGTCGGGTAGTTGCAGGTTGCAGAGGTAAGGAAAATGTGAGTTTCTTTTGGCGAGAAAATCACTGTGTGTTTAATTTTGTGACGACTGTTAGGGAAAAGGACTGTTGGTGCAAAGAGGTTTGAGGTGTAGAGGGTAAACATGTTAGTCCTTAAGGACTAGCAATGTTAGTCCTTAAGGACTAACTGTGAAATGGGTTAACGGTGTAGGGCTAACAGTTGTTAGGTGTGTTGGTTTGGGCCTCAATTAAGTGGTATGGGCCATTTTTAATAAAAAAGGAATTGGGCCATGGTTTCATTATAGAAAGGTATTTGGGCTTTTGTATTAAATAAGTATACATATTGGGCTGATCCGGCCCATTAAGTGGGGTGTGGGATGAGCCACTAAGATGCACATGTCCTCGGCTTTGACTTTGACTTGTTGAATTTTTGACTGACTTTTTGGCTTTTCATGCTCTTTCTATTCTCGTGCACAGTTTGTCCGTTTTGACTTGATTTTTGTCTTTTAGTGAATATTCGTTACATGCACAGTAAATAACACAAAACAAGCATATATTTGGCATTTTATGTCCGTTTTTGGTCATTTAGGGTCGTTTTATTAGGTAAAAGGTATGCGTAATTAAGCAAATACCAAAATCCCCCATACTAAGATATTGTCGTGTCCTCACGCAATGCCATAAGTAAACACTTTAGAAAACCAAGAATCTTAATCCCCCTCGACTAATTACCTCGAAAAGTAGCAAAGTATTCATCAAGGGTAATTAAAGAATCGTTAGCTTTGAAAAGCCCCGTTTTGACCATTTTTAAATATTTACACTTATTCCCACACATATTTTTGTATTTTTCTTTTTTCTCATTTTTGTACTTTTCTTTTTAAGCAACTAACTAACATGTTTGACTTTCGTTATTTTCATAACCGTTAGGGATCATAGAACAAGAAATATTTCAATCCTAAAATGCCCCAAAAAGGATAAATTCATCGTTCCCGAATTTTCACTTGTTCCAAACCAAGCACAAAAACGAAATCATCGTTAAATGTAAGTTAAGATGCTAACACTACTCATATTTATAACTTGTGAACTTTTTACTCCCGACAATTATTATATATTAGGTGAATGTGCCATTTCGAATTTCAACCATAGATCAACATTTTGAAAAATTTCTATGCTTTACGTTCCACTCGAGAAAAATGAGTTTGAAGGCGAGATCATCCCATGTAGCGACTTTCGTCTCGGCACATCCCAACCATGCGGCTAAGTGACCAGGCTATTGACACCCCACAGAGACTAGTATCGGGACTCACGGACCTTCGGTTTCAAAACTCTTGGATTTCTCGTATATACATAAAATCACAACTTAAAAACGGAATAGTCTTAGTTCAAAAGCATGTTTAAATTTAAGAAAAAGAGATTTTCCCTATATTTATTAAATCACATTTATTACACTTAATATATATCATTATAAATCGACATTAGTACATTAATCAATAATAACACATCCCTAAAAGAAAATCCCTATAGACCTTCATTAGAAGGACACAGACAAAACACACGGTCTGTAGAGCCCGCACAGATGCATAGACAACATATTTATCAGTCTCGGATAAAAACTAACGCATGTGCCTTGATTTAGAAAGCACTAGCAACATGACGGTTGATAGAGCAAAAACGGCAAACATAGTAAAACTTTTATTGAGCCCAACAATCTTAATTATTACCTATATTTTGTTCCTATTTGCATATTATATATGAACATATATATTATATATATATACAATAATATAATATTAATTTATATATATAATATATTCCTCCTTGCTTAACCAATGATATATAGAGAAGACTTCTTTTAGGAACAAACATTATCAAGTAATAAATATTTGAACTAAAATTATTGATATCAATACCTACTTACAAAAATTGTTGCATTAAGAAGAGTCTTAATCATTATCCATAGAGCACGATATTAATTATCCCCGAGTTAGAAGCTTAATGGGAACGAATAAAGCCACAACTAAGCGACTAATTAGAGGAGCATCATAGATCTTTCTCCAACTAGAATACCTTGTTTAGACAGATATCATAATTCACCTTCACATACAGCAAAGAGTTACGGCGAATGCCTTTAGGTCTAAAAGTTAAAGAACAAGCTAGAGCTCAACACGCTCGATCGAGTCAAAATTTATTCTTATTCTACCCAGCAAGAAAGTCAAAATTATGACAAAACACTTATTTTATTTTTGAAAATTTTTAAAAATTTTCATTTTTTTGGTATTTTGGTGGTAAAAACGGGATTACGTAAAAACAACAACTGCAGGCACAATCAAATCGATATATCCCCCCCCTCATACTGGAACTAATCATTGTCCTCAATGTTTTAAGAATGGTCTCTACGTAAATCTAAAGTCGTTTATTAAGTATGCTTAAAGATAAACGTTAGTCGATAAGATTTGGATATTGGATTCCCATAATGAAGCTGAGGATTTGAAGCTCGAGTGAACGAAGGACAAAACCATAAGCACGAGAGGCTTCAAAATCCGGGGCAATCCTAGACATACAACAAAACACAAAGCACACGAAAGGAAGAGGCGAGCCTCCTCACAACACACTTATTCATTAAAAAAACGATAAGGATAAGCATGGGTTGCCACCGCACGAACGACATTTAATTATGTGTTTAACCGAGTCTTGAAGCCTACTCGATCCCCACAATAACTAATGAAGCTGATTCTCCAAAGGAAGATTAAAATGGACGAAATGATCAGACACCAAGATAGGAATGTCACTCCTCCCATAGATCAACATAGGGCAAATTTTATGAGACAGAAAAAAGCTTAGAAGAACGTTTAAAGCCCACGATTGTGATATGAAGGAGGAGATTTCTCCCTTTGAAGACAAAGAAGCACACGTAGAACAATGAAAACATTAGTCCTATTAATTTTCGGATGAATTAGGAAGTAAAGTATCAACACGTGGGAATGAGTACGCAAGAAATCTCGTGGAATTCAACTCATCATTGCATAGGACCCCGGATCAATAAATCTTGCATTCTATCTCCAAAGGAAAGGCAAAAAACATCAAGAGTCGAATCCGAGATTCAATTTAGAGAAGGCACAATGAAGTCACAATCTATAATTGAGGGGGGGTTGGGGGGGCCAAAATATTAGGCACATCAACGGGGATGTCTTCCACCACATCAATGGTTGAATCTCCCGAATCGGGATAATCAACATGAAATGATTCGAACTCGGGAAGGGAGGTAGAATTATCGTCACCTTCCGAGTCGTAATCATCACTCTCAATACCCGGTGGTATTGAGTCATCCGGACCAGAAAATATATCGATCTCTTCCCTAAGAGAGTCACTATCCTCAACGGGGATAGGAACTGTGGGAAGAGACTCGATGATCGTATTGGGATTAGCATGAAAATCTTCCGGCAGACGCGGAGATGGATTATCGTATAGCAACCTCTCCAAAAGACTAATATATTCCTCATGCTCTCTATTAACAATTCTTGGAGTAATTGTTATGAGTTTACCAGCAAACTCATCGAAGAGAGAATCAATCTTGGGAGAGGAAGCCATCCAAGTATCAAGATTGAGTAATGACTCAAGAAGATAAGACTCGATATCAAAACGATCATTTTTCGGATTAAACTCACTAGAAATAATTTCCTCGTCAAGATCAAAAAGAGGGTTCGAATAAGTTTTAAAACTTATTTCGTGAATAACCTCCTCATGACTTGACTCGTCATCACTAGAGGTAGAATCGTCGAAGAGAGGATTGGAAAACGTTGAAAAATTTGTCGTTTGAGAATCATCACAATCGGGCACATCACACTCACATTCATCCTCAGACTCACTTTGGTTTTGGACAAGGTTCTCATCACTAGACTTTATTAATTCGTTCGATTCCGTTTCTGGAATAGTGTCGAGATGCTTATCCTCCATTATAAGAGAGTCCGATTTTGGTAAATCAGGTGTGATTGCGGAGGAGAATTTCTTGAGATATTCTTGTGTAGCAAAAGAATACTCGTCGTCATCATCATCGTAAGATGAGGTAGGCAAATTCCAACTTGGAGTATTAATATATTCTGCCAACTCCTCGTTTATACTTTGCAAATCTTGAAGAAGTTTGTGAAACAATTCTTGTAAATCCTCTTGTTGATGTTGCTTTTCACTACAAGCATGCTTAATTTCAAAAAATTTCTCCCAAGCTAGCAATAAAACCTTTGGCGTTTCTCTAAAAGATATACGATTAAACTTCTTTAAAAAGGTTTGTATAGATTCCATTAGGTCTTCTCGGGCTTGCAAAGCTTCCATTCTCATTTCTTGAGGAGGTTGATGAATGACGGGAAATTGCGGGGGTTGAAATTGGTCAAAACCGGAAGAATTGGAATCGTGAAAATTTTGATTCATCGGTTGACATTCAAAAGTCGCATGAGGACCCCCGCAATTTTCACAACAAAGAATTTGTTGTTGAAAACTTGGTAAAGTTTGCGGGAACTCATCATAGTTTTGATTGTAGCATGGTTCCGGATTAGAGATAATCGGAACTTGCGGTGTACAATAGTGACCATAACGAGCATCGTTCTCGCAAAATTCACACAAGATTGGTTGAGAGTGTGTGGGGTGGTAAGAGAAACATGGAGATTTGTTAAAAGAGTACGGAGTTAAAAAATCGACTGGATTTCCATCTCCATAAGTACAATTTGGACAAATTCCATCAATAAAATGACAACCGCACCGTTGGCACGTGCATGAATAACAATAAGAGTTATTCGTCAGTTGTCCACACCCCACACACTCATATTGGAAATAAGAATCCATGAGAATTAAATGGTTTAAGGGGTTTGAAGAAAATGAGAATTAAATGATATAGAGGGCAACGAAGAATATTTTTGAAATTTTTATATTTTAAAAATACTAAAGAAAAAATATTTTTGGTAACCGAAAATCAATAGTGCTCGTTAGCTCTCTAGAAAACGCACAAAGAAGCGGAGGAGCGGATAAGCACGAAGATTAAAAACCTTCCCCATTCGGGTTGAAGTTCGTAGGATCGACCCTCCTTATACCTCTCTTGTAGTTTGTAATCTAAAGGTGAGCCGAATTCACAAGTGACACAACGGTCATTTTTGTTGGTTTTTAAATTTTTTTGGAATTTTTGATTACTTGAAAATATTCACAAATGAAAACGATAAATTCACGGGGAAGGGTCTTCAAACACTAATCTTCAAACAAAACACGATAATAGTAACACACCTCCCCGGCAGCGGCGCTAAAAATTGATCGCTTTAAATAACACTTTTACTATATATATATATAAATATAAATATAAATATATATAATATAAGAATTAACAAAGTATCAATGATAAGAATTCCGTAAGGCTTTTAAAAGGAAATTACATTTGACCAAAGTAAAACCCTAAAAAACCTTCCCGGGTCGTGTCCCGACGAGGTGTGAATGGAGTATCGAGGTTAGTTCGTGTCGCGCGTTTGAGTATGGTCAAATATGATTTGGATTCTATAAAATAAAATGCAAAAAACAAGAAAAGGCAACAACTAAAAACGAAAGCAATTAAGTAAAAAAAAAAACGAAGGAAGAAAATAACAATAACGAGACCAAATCCCGTTATTTAAAAACTAAATTCTACAAATTTAACCATACAAAAGCAATTTAATTTTTCAAAAAGTCTACACATGATAAAGAAAATTTTAAAAAAAAGAATTATATTTTTTTGACTTTTATTTAATTTATTATGAATTAAAAACAGATTTAATCTAAATAAAACATTAAAAATAGTAAACTAATTTTTAAAAATCTAGAAAAATTATGAAAAGTACTTTAAGCTGTTTAGAATCTAGGAAAAATAAAAACAAGAAAACTAGCTTAATGAATAAGCTGGAAATAATCAAAATAAGGCTGATAAGCTAAATGGACTAAAAGAGGGTTCAATAATAAATGTTGTAAGCACATACACGAAAAAAGACACCAGTGAGTTGTAGTGAGTGTTGTTGTGTGTTAAGGCTTTGGTATATTAATAAGGGGGAGGGTCACAGGTTCGAACCCTGTGACCTCTTTTTTTTTTGAAAAACATTTTTTTTCTTTTTAAAAACTTATAAAATAAGCTAAAATAACAAACTTTAAAAAATGAACTTTTTATAAAACCTAAGAATAAGCTAGAAATAAGCAGAAAAAGGATGACAGTTTTGACTAGTTTCTATTATAAGATTTCTAAGCTAACTATTTTAAAATTTTAAGACTTTAAAAGCAAATGAAAGGCAAATAAGCTGAACACAACTAACTACTAAGTCCTAATAAGCAAATGAGAAGGGAATTAAGCAAATAAAATAAGCAGAAAAGCACTTAAAGGAAAGACAGTAAAGGTTGAATCTGTCTTTTTAAGCTTCTTTGCATTTCAACTTACTTGTTCTTACAAATCACTTATTGAGCTCTTTAAAAGCTCCCTTTTAAGTCTGCAATCCTTTCTTAAGCACTAGTGAACAAAAATAAGCAAAGAAAACAAGCTGGAAAGCTTTAAAAAGCAAATAAGCAGTTTGGCTAAAATGGCTAACCAAACAGCCTAAGTAGGCAACTTAAAGCTAATTTTTAAGAGCCATAAGCTATCCTTATGGCTCTAAAAGCTAAAAACAGATAAAGTTGGTACAATAAGCTATAAGAAAAAGCAAACTCTAAACATTTTGAAAAACAAATAAGCTAGAAAAAAGGCTTATAAAAAGGGCTACTTAAACAGAATGCAACTTTTTTGGTTTTCTCTAAAAGAAAACTTGGCTTATGCAGCCCACAAAATAAGCCACCAAAAGTTAATGAAAACTCTTAAAAGCTCAAAACAGATAAACATGGGCTGGCAATGAGCTTATGCTCAGAAATCTAAAGCTTAAAAACAACTAAAACTAATCCTAAAAATTAGATTGAAATTGACTAAATAATGACCCATAGTTTGAACTAAGAAACTGTTGTGAACCATTCTTGAAAAGACAATGAAACAAAACTTGGACTTGTAAGACCAGATCATAAACTTAAAAAATGGATGCATTTTAAACATAAAAACACTACTAAAACAACTTGAAACTTAAAATCAAAATCAATGCAACCTTAAGTTATAGAACACCACAGTAATGAAAATTTGCATTTTAAAACTTGAAAACTACTTATAACTTGATTTGAACTAAACTAAACTTGACCAAAATCAAACTTATGATAAATTAAAACTGGATTTTAAAAACCTAAGTGGTCACACGGTACTAACCATAAGGTTAGTACTGCTAGCCAAACACCTCTTTAACTTTTAAAAACATGATTTTAGACTAAAACAGATTTCAAAAGGTGTTAAAACTCT
>BQNB010099866.1:0-12524 GCA_026074375.1 Tanacetum coccineum | reverse complement strand
TTTTCGGCTTCGTCTTTGACTTTTGACTTTGATTTGGTTGAATTTTTATTTGACTTTGACTTTTTGACTTTTCACGCACTTTCTATTCCCGTGCTTGGTTTTGTCCGTTTTGGCTTGATTTTTGTCTTTTAGTGAATATTTGTTACCTGCACAATCATAAATCACAAAACACACAAATACAATGTATTTTTGGTATATTTTAGTCATTTTAAGCACGTTTTAATGGATAAATGGTATGTGTAATTAAGCACATACCAATCCGCGTAAGTCATTTATTGAGTTGATGGACACTCCTCTATACTTCTCAGCATTCATGATGAACTAGCTTAAAGTTGATACTCTGACTCCAAAATTATTAGCCGTTCCAACATTCGAACTGATGAAAAGATCATGCAAGAGTCTGGTGGAGCTAAAATATTTCTTTGAAGAAGTCTACAAGGAAACTACTGATCAATTAGACTAGAACAACCCTGAAGGTCAGCAATATCCGCATGATCTGCGTAAGCCATTACCATTGATAGCTAATTCTCGAGGTTGTCAAGTCATTCCTTTTGATCACTTCATCAACAATGACCTTGCGTATCTAAGTGGTGGTGTCTCAAGCCGAAAATATATAACTTTAGTTACAAAGACCAAGGCTGTAGATTACGGGTACATCAAATGGATTGAAGATTTGGTCCCTAACAGAATGTGGAGTCAAGTGCCGGTTAGCTACGACAAGCATGCACTCTGACATAAATACAAGCATCTAGATTGGATCACTGTTCGTAGAGATGATGAAAAGATATATAAATTCAAAGAAGTCGATTTCAACAGGCTTCGCATCCGAGACATCGAATACATGCTTCAAATTGTTGATTGACATAAATACAAGCATTAGATTGGAATCATGTTCATAGAGATGATGATAAAGTATATATAAATTCCAAAGAAGTGATTTCAAAAGGCATTCGCATCCGAGACATAGAATTAATGCTTCTTCTTATTGGTCAAGGCAAGTTGACAATCTCACTGTTTGAAAACGCCTAGCTTTTAATGTATCCTTGCGAATGTTTTACAAGAAGCTTGTCTCCAAAAGGGGTATGGGAAGAATCATCAATTAGGTGTCAAAAGTTACCAAAAGAAGCTCAACCTCACAAAGCCAAATATGTATAGATCGGATCTTAAACGAAGGGAAGCTTATACAGCATACTCCAATCCTAGAGGTTTCATTTACCATAATAAAGACAAGAAGAACAAATTGATGCGTATTGATGAACTCCACAAGTTTAGTGACGATACACTCAATGATGTTCGAATTGCTCTTAATGATCGTCTAAAGGGAATCCAGATGAAGTATTTGCCACAGACTATCTGGAGATAAAATAACAGAGATAAAGCAGGAGCTATGATCCAGGCAATTGATAAACAGCTCAAGACCAGAAGGATTATGCGAAGCTTGGAGAAATTTGTTGGTGGGAGACCGTACAAGGGTGACTTTCAGCTGCTGCAGAGGACCATATGATTTATCATATGATGTCCTCATCTTAACAGGTCAATCCTTATGAATAATTAAAACTTGTGAAATTTTTTTATATGTAGTGTAGACATTATGGTGATATTAAGGTATGCTCAAGCACAAAATTTTCAAGAATTTCTTAGTAAATTTAAATTTTTTCAAATAATTGTACTCAGTACTATCTTATATACCCTCACAAATTGAGAGGGAGCATTAAAATATTCCTAATAGTGATTATGTAATATTTTGTCCGTGAACGTTTGATCAATTAATATCCAAAATATCAACGAATTAACATCTTAGATAAGGGGAGAAAATGTGATTAAACTGAATCTAATTTATACTGAAATGTGATCATATAAAATGGACTCAATGCACTCCACACATAGCATGTACTATGATTACGATGCACATGTTAAGGGGGAGCTTTTAGTGATGATGAAAAGCTCTCAAAGTGTAAATCTTTTGATATTTATATCAAACACTTTGATTGAACTTTTCAATGATTTTGGAAGGATCGTGATGAAATACCCAAAAGACCGACCATGTACTTAAATTTTATGAAGTTATAAGGCGGTTAGGCATAGGTATTCAAATCCTATGATCCAGCCAGAACCAAAGGGATCTACCCAGGGATATCCACTAGATAGTGTAGAAGTCCTTAGGTATGATACAAAAGGAGAAAAAGTGAGATTTGGGAATAATGCCGACTGAGATGGAGCTAACACTAGAATAAACCTAACAAGGTATTAGTTATCAAGTCTCGGTAAGCATTGAAGAGGTTAAAGAATGAAAAAGAAATGTAAGGATAAAGGGTGTAAAGAAAGAAGCCCTCCATACACTTAGGCAGAAACCGGGTCAATACATAATCTATCGGAAACACTAAGTTGTTTTCTGACATTGAAGACAGTCATGGACCCAGTAACGCTATGCACAACCCCCCTTAGCCACTCAAAGTCTCTCAACAGACTCTTGTTTCACTTCTCATGGAGATTACACGCATTTCTGTTGACTTTCTCACTTCGAGTTAGTTGATATTGAAAAGGTGGTAGTCTGCTCTAGCCTCCGATCACTAAAACCAAAGTACACTCTTGAATCTAGAGCCAAAAGAGATCATCTATAAATCTCATTAGGACACTTGTCAAATTATGCTTGCTATGTCACACAATGTGAATAACAAGATATATATTAAGAAGTCCTACGCATTATCCTTGTGATTTTGCCAGAACGTCCGAGTGATATTTTAATATTCACAATGAAGATGGAAATCCTGCTTGAGCCGACATCAAACAAGCTCATGGTAGGTGACTTGTGCGATTCTATATGAGTCAAACTTGTGACAACTAGAAAGAAATGATGGTGCGATTCTATAAGAATCAAACTTGTTCTAGGTTATGAATTGACGATTGATGATGAATTTTTTAAATGATTAACACTCTCGATGTGTCACAAAACCACTTTAGCAAGTGACACGTCGATTGATTTTCAAATCGAATTTTCTATTCAATCGGTGAGACTTCGTCTTACTAGTTCACTTATATCGTGTTGTCTGCTTTGAGACTCTCTGGTAATGAGAACGGCTAGTGCAGCTGCGAAACCCTGTCAAGGAGATTCCTCAAAATTCTACCTGATCACAGGCAGTATTTATACTGATCAACGGGGAACCGTGGTTATTACAACCTTATTCGACGAAGTGACAAAGACACTCTCGTCCATAACTGTTGATTATCGTTAACCTAAACCTGCAGGTACTCCCGACGATTGGTGCAGCTGATTCCCAACGAGTCATGATTCATAGCCACATGCTCATACCCGACCGACAAATATAAAGACGTAATGAAAGCTCAAGTACATGTTTCAAGACTTCCGCTACTCTGATACCTAACGAAGTGTTAACGTTAAAGAACCTCAAGAAAGATGCATTATTAAAGCTTTTCAAGTTTACATATCAAGAAAGGTATGAGCATGTCGGTCCAGAAGTTACAAGTTCACAAGATGGCAAAGTTTACAAGATGGCGAAACGAGATTATGCTTGGTTGATGATCTCAAGGTGTTCAAGATTACATCTTCACATTCAAGTCAAGATAAAGGAACAAGCTCAAGCCTAAAGTCAATGATCACTACATCAAATCACAAGTTAATGATTGAAGTTAAAGACTATGAGCTCAAGACTAAAGACAAAGCATAGTATGCTAGGTTTAAGTTTTTGTAAGATGGAGTGACCTCCCTTAGGGGGAGATTGTTAGGAACACAAAAGTGTCAGTCACTTCCATATATAATTGTAGTTAGCTGGTTAAGTTAATTTTTGGAAACTTACTAGGCTAGTTAGCTAAAAGCCCATGGATAAACCCATGAAGGCCCAAGCCCACGATCCATTGTAAGTATATAAACACCTCTCCATGCCTTAGAGAGGTGGTTGGTTGTTCATTTTTCACACATTAATACAAGTTCTCTTATGTGTTTACTTTCTCTCTCTAAGTGTTCATCTAACCCTCACTCTCTCTCTAGAATCACCTATTTTTCCCTCTCAACTAGTATGTTATTAGATTAGTCTACACACCTTTTGCTTCTTTTTTTAGGCTCTTGTTCTAGCTCATCACTTGAACTCTTAGTACTATCCTCTGCTCTCTTTTTACTACCTTCAACCAACTCTGTTTTGTAGTCAACAAAAGTGTTAACTCTTTTGAAAGCTTTGTCAAACATGTCCTTGATAACTTCAAACTTGAAGCCCTTCAACTATTTCAGAGTGTATCCTTCCATGTTTTTTAGATAGTTACAATATAGCTTTCTTTGTTGAGCTTAAGTTAGTGGTTTGTTCCTCTTTTCTATTGCTCTCATTTCTGCAAAGTGTTTCTTTCTAACTTCTAAGAGTTGTACAAACAACTTTGACTTTTCTTCAATACTCAACTGCTCTTGTTCTTCTGCTTGTAATTGTTGAGCCATTTGATAGTAAGCATCTATCATTGCTTATGTGTTATCCTATGATTCAATTAAAGCTATGTTGGCTTCTTCTTCCTTTTGTCTTGTAAGCCTCTCTTCATCTTCCAATTCAGCTTGTAATTGAGCTTGAAGATTTAGAGCAACCTCTTGATCATACATAATCTGATCCTTCTTCTTCAAAGGCTTCTCAGACTCAATCATTTTTGCCTTGCCTTTGTCCTGTGAAGGTTTTGATGCAGCTGGTATTGTGGTTGTAGTTGTTGTTGTAAATTCGATTAGCTCTTAAATCATAGCCCCTCTAACTTTGGGTTTTGCAGCTTTGATCTCTATTAAAGTCTGAGCCAGGGTCAATTCATCAACAGTTGTTGTTGTAGCACTTTCAGTAGTAACTTCAGCAGTACTAACTACCTTTTCAACCTCAACTTCCTGCTCATCTAAAACACCTGTATCAAACATTAGGTTATCCATATTCCTCCCTGTGTTCATCAATAATGGTAAACTCTGCATCAGCATCAATATCAGCTATTTTTTCCTCCACTTCTTGGATGCATCCTACTCCTGATCACCCAAACTAGCTTCAACAAAGGATTCTATCCTTCTAGCTGATACCAAACATTCCTTAACTCTTTTGAGCCTTGGAGTTCTTGACTTATTCCTCTCTCTAGCTTCTTGACCTTCTTCTTTTAGACTAGCAATTTCACTAATCTTGAGGTAATGTCTTGGGCCTTCTCCAAATCAAGGAACTTTCTTTTTTAAGTTGGTACTTAAGTTATCAATTTAGTAATTGCAGTCTATCCTTCACACTGTGAAGTGGATTACTGAAGTTGTAGGTACATTTTCATTATGGTACATTATCAGTAGAAACACTAGGCTGAGGAGGAACCTCAGTTGTTCTTTTTCTTGGACTTCCTAGTTTTTTGCTTACTTTTGAGGTAGGAATGTAATGCGTTGGTAATGATAGGTGTGTGATGGGGATCAGTTGGTATTTTTGAACCTTCACCCATTTCCTCATAAGCTTGAACCATCATAGTTTGAAATAAAGGGGTAACTCTTCCAGAAAAACATTTCCCTTCCCTCTTCATGTTCCTAAATATCTTCTTAATATGAAAGGGGGTAACATAAATCCTTTTATGATGTGACATATCCCCAACTTGTTTATTTACAAATACTTGTACGAATCTTACCATACTATCCACATTCTTCACCATATTATCAAAGATATACTTGGAAAAGTTGAATTTTTGGTTTGTGGCTAAGCAAATAATTGCAAAGGCCATAGTGCTACTAAATTCATTCCATGCACTAGTCTTAGCACATAGGCATTGCAAAATTATATGAATTAAAAACTCCCATTGAGGAGAAAAGAATGCCTTGTAAAATGTTAGCTTCTGAGAAAGTTTTTCATACCCCATAAGTGTAAGCTGTTCAAAAATTGTAGCATTTAGCAGACAATCAATACCATTAGCATCTTCCAGTTGAAGATCTCTCCTTATTGTGGATTCAGTTATAATCACCTTCTTCTTATCTACTAGGGCTTGCAATTATACTTCCCTATTAACCGTTTTTACTTTGACATTATCCCAGAACTGTTTAACACATGAACAATAGATTATATGATTGAGGTTGTTTTTTTTTTTCTTAAAGCATATTTGATTTAGGGTTTGGCATTCAGAAATAAACTATCTCCTTAAACCTTCTATTCAGTGGGTTTCTCCAAAAACACAACAAAATTTATTTTGAGTATCACAAACTTTGCGTCTCGACGGTTATATTTTATTGTGTTGGGTTTTGATGAAGAATGATGAAATTGAGTTAGGGTTTATGATTAGAGAGTATATGAAAGATTAAAATCGATTGAATGAGTGATTGAAACCCTTAATCGAAATATTTATGAAAATACCCTCAACAGCATTAACATTCACCAGCAGTTTTAAGTTTATGCCTAACAGCATTAACTTTCAACAGCAGTTGTAAGTTTATGCCTAACAGCATTAAGTTATACCAGTAGTTGTAAGTTTATGCCTAGCAGTATTAACTTTAAATTATCAGCATTAACTCCAATTCCATTCTAATCAGCTTTTCCATCATCAAATTAACATTTTAGCTTACAAAATCTCTCTGACTGTTTTTGATTTCTCTTAATTCTTTTTACTCACAATTCTCTCTGTCTATTTTTGATTTCTCTCAATTCTTTTAGCTCACAGTTCTCTCTGTCTGTTTTTTTTATTTCATACATCTCTCTTTTGATTTTTCAGCTCACTATATCTCTCAATTCTTTTTCTCACCAATTCACTCTATCTGTTTTTATTTTCACACATCTCTCTTTCTATTTTTTGGCTTACTATATCTCTCAATTCTTTTTCTCACCAATTCACTCTATCTGTTTTTATTTTCACACATCTCTATTTCTATTTTCCGGCTTACTTATTCTCTCAATTCTCACAGTATTAATTATACTTAACAGTATTAAGTATAACTAACAGTATTAATTCAGAAGTATTAAGTATAACTAGCAGCACTAATTATACTTAACAGCAGAAACTTTTAAGTTACAAGTACTTACTCTAATTTCATCCTTAGCAGCTTTTTCATTCCATTCCAAACATCCTTCCATTAATCAAGACTTCAGAGATTAAGCATTCCAATACTTGCAATCAGATATTGAAATCTGCTAACATCAAATGCTTTTGTAAGCAAATCTACAACATTCTGGTCTGTGTGAATCTTGATCATCTGAATAAGCTTCTTTTCATAAGAATCTCTGATAAAGTGATGCATAATCTCAATATGCTTTGTCTTTGAGTGAAAAACAGGGTTCTTAACTATGCAGATAGTACTCTCATTATCAATATGAATCTTAGTCTGCATAAAGTTATATCCATAATCCAGCAATTGATTTTGGATCCAAAGCACCTGTCCACAACAATTGGAAGCAGCTATATACTCAGCTTCAGTTGTGGAATTAGCAACCACAGTCTGCTTCTTGCATTGCCATGAAATCAACCTACACCTTAGGAATTGACAACCTCCTATTGTGGACTTCCTATCTAAGCTTTGCTCCTGCATAGTCACTATCAGTATATGCCACCAAATCAAAAGGTGAATCCTTGGGATACCAAAGGCCTAATTTAGGTTGACCTTTTAAGTATCTAAAGATCCTTTTCATAGCATGAAGATGTGAACTTTTAGGATTGACTTGGAATCTTGCACAAGCACATACTGCAAACATAATATCAGGCCTTGAAGAAGTTAGATACATCAATGATCCAATCATGGATCTATACAAGTGTTCATCTACATCTTCACCATCTGCATCTTTGAGCAAAGGCTTTTGTGTTTCTATAGGTGTGCTTGCTGTCTTGACATTCTATTAAAACCAATTTTCTTAAAAACTCAGTCACTTACTTGTCGTGACTGATAAAAATCCCATTCTTCCTTCTGCTTCTCTTTGCAGTCCTAAGAGAATGTGAGTTGCCCATAGAGCTCATTTGAAATTCTTATTGCTTTCATTTTCTCTAACTCTATGCATAATGCCTTCTTTGTAGAACCAAAAAATGATATCATCAAATACACGTGAACTAACAAAACTATCACCTTTGACTTTCTGATAAACAATGTTCTAGTTTTATCTTTCTCTAACTTGGATCCTTCAGTGCTTGAACTGCCTTTTTGGGTTCTTCTTGTGATAAGAAGCAAGCAAACAAGCAATTTTGATTGTTTATGGTTTCTTCTTTGTTTAAGAATAGTGCTAAGAAACCCATGTTCCTCCAAATTCCTTGTCATTCTTTTTGTTTGAGGTGCTGAATTCAAGTCTCCAATAATTTGTTCAATTGGATGTCTTTGTGTATTCTTGTGGTAGGAACAGGACTGACTTGGAAGTATGTATCCAAATTGTTCATGTCAGCCCCTGAAATATCATCTTTAACATCACTAAATCTGCTAATTTCTTCCAATTCATGCATATTTGGATCATCAACACATCCATAAACTATATTCTCAGCAACAACATTATCTACTATGCTAGTAGCATTAACAGTTGTACTAACAGTTTTAATATTGTTAGTGTTGTTGACATTTGAATCCTTTTCTTGATTAACTCTTGGTTCCTCTGTACTTGGAACCTCACTATCTTTATTCCCTAGATCTTCAGCATCCTTCTTTTCCTCCTCCCCTAATGGTTTGAATCCAACATCAGGAGAATCCTTTGAACTAGAAGCGAATGGTGGATCTTGAATGGATAATGGTAGCAGTATGTAATCTTTGTCAGGTATTGTCTCCATTCTAGCTTTACCTGCATTATCACATGCTTTTGTACATGTACTACCATTAGATTGATTCCCTGCAACAACTGGCTTATAGTTCATAGATTTTGTTAGTACATCTATATCAAAAAGCCAATTTTGCCCACTTCCTGCATTATTAGGTGTATTCTCACTAAACTGAACATGCAGGTTCTCTTCAACTATCCTAGTTCTACTGTTGAATACTTTGAATGCTTTGCTATTGGTAGAGTATCCTACAAAGAACCCTTCATCAGCCTTTCCATCAAATTTACCTAGGTGATCTATGGTATTAAGGATTGTAACAGAACATCCTAAAGCTTAAGGCAGGTTTTCTACCTAGAAAAAGTTCATAAGGGGTCTTGTTTTTAGGCATGATAACTAGCACCCTATTTTGGACATAACAACAGTATTAACCGCTTCAGCCTAGAAAGTTGTTGGCAATTTTAAATCAGCTAGCATAGTCCTAGCAGCCTCTATTAGTGTCCTATTTTTCCTTTTTGCTACTCCATTTTTTTGTGGAGTCCTAGCAACACTAAATTCCCTCTTAATACCCTTCATTTCACAAAACTCATTCATCGTTCATGACCCTATTCTTGAATTCTGTCCATTGTCACAATCTATATCACTTTCCACCTTAAGGTCTATTCGTTTTCGGATGCATGTTATAAATGTTTTAAGGATTTTTGAAGTTGCATCATTGGGTGGCTAAAGAAAACTAAACTAATACTACTAAAATCATCTTTGACAACTAGGAGTACATATTCTTATTAACTCTTTACAAATGTAGGCCAAACAAAGCATATGTACTTACATTTTGATAGGGGTTGCTGATGTTTTACTATAACGTTTTGGTCGTACAAGATGCTGTGTTGGTTGTTTTCCACTTTGACATAGCAACACTGGACCCCATTGTTATAATGATCTATAAATAAATTGGAAAGGATTTACACCTACTAAAAATCGTTGGTAAGGGCCTTATCTTCAAGTTTTGAAGTTATAAAGGACTGTACCCTGTTTGGACATCAACAGCTTTCAAAAGGTGAGTTAATCTTTTGTTGACGTCTACTAGAAAACAAATGTTGGTTGAATGTTTAAAATAGAGAGCCTAGGATGTACCTAATGTAGTTCAAGTGAGGTAGGAAACATGAGCACATAAAAAAAGAAGCTTAAAAAATGGTGTGTAGAATCTAACTAATTAACATATAGTTCCCTTGAGAGGCAAAAAATTAAGTTGAAATGTATAGAGTTTGAGTCCAGGTGAAGGTTAGAATGAAAAACCCTTAGATATATTGAGTTCCCCGGAGAGAAAGTAAACCACATTAGTAGAAACTTGTATTAATGTGGTGGACTAACAATGATACCAACCCATACTCACCTATCTCAAGCTTTATAACAACGCATTATTCCCTCACCCTTCTTTGATTAATTTCAATAAGTTTTGAAGGTAAACCTCTTACAAGGTTTCCCCTTACCAGTTTATTCATTGTTTTAAAATTTACATGTCTAAGCCTCCTATGCCAAAGATTAGATTCATCTGGTTTGGCTTTTTCAAAGAAATAAGTGAGACCTCCTTAAGGAACAACATTCTTTAAATCAACACTGTACATGTTATCCTTTCTAGGAACTTTAAGCAACACATGATTTTCATCAGTTAACTTAAAGTCTGGAGACAGAACAACACATTCATTATCAGTAAAAAGAACACTATTATTCTTGTCACACATTTGTGAGACATTGAAGAGGTTAAACTTTAGTTCCTTTACAAAATACATTGAAGAGGTTAAACTTTAGTTCCTTTACAAAGTTGACTTCTGTTGACTATTTTACCTTTCGTAGTAATTTACCCTCTTTTAGAATTACCTCCAAAGGCAAAAAATCCTCCATTAATTTCTTCATAATATGTAAGATAGGATATGTTTCCTGTCATGTGCCTAGAGCATCCACTTTCAATCACTCCTTTAAATCTTGTTGTGGATTGCCCTGCACATAATGGTAAGAAAATTAGTTTCTTTTGGGGACCCAAGCCATTACTGACTTGGATCTGCCTTGTGCATCAATATAGTTAAATCTTTTAAAGGACATTGATGCACCATTTTTTCTGGAGACATGGTCTAAAACTTTATGTTTTGGTCTCCAAACCCAACATGTTGAGGCTTTAACAACATTTCCCTTGTTTCCCTTAACAGCACTAAGAACTGCTTTTGGCCTAGTAGTATTAACCCTTATTCCCTTAATAATATTAACCTTTTTAGTGAAATTACTGTTATTAGCTGATGTTATTTTGTTAAAAGGCCTTCTAGTAGTTGAATATGTATTATTAATAACATTTTTCATGGGTCTTGCATTATTCACTGTTGTTCTTTATTGAACAGTATTAACTGGTCTAACAACATTAACTGAAATTGGGCCAAACCTAGTTAAGACTGTTCTTGGAACCATGTTCCTTTTTGGACTGGGGTGAGTAAATTTAGAGAAATTATGTTTGTTCACCCTTTGAACATTGGTCCATACTGGTTTTTCAAACCTTTGATTATTATACCAGTTATTGCAATCTTTCCTTAAATGTTCAAAACTACCACACACATGACAAGCTTTGTTGAACATCTCAAAATCATTTTCTAATTTTTGAGACATCTGCTGGTTCTAATTTCTCTTGTTTCCTCTAGGACTAGGTGTGTTTTGCCTATTTTTATTAACTGATGTGTTCCTAGGAGATTTTACTTGCTTAGTAGACTTAACAAAGTTTATCTTAGCAAAACTAGGTTTATTAAACATCTCAATAGTTTTAATCTTAGGCACATCTTCTTCCTCACTTTTAGACACCCAATCCTCAATAATTGGGGTTCCATCTTCTTTCCTAGCAGTCTTAGGTTCATTAGTCTCAACAGTAGGCTTTTCAACTACAGACTCACTAGCAGATTCATTCACTTCTACAAAATCAAGACTAGGATAAACTAAATCATGCTTAGGTGGCATAAAATTCCCAGTATAGGGAGGTGGGACAACATTATACCCTAATTCTGTTTTACATTTATCCATTATCTGTCTGTCTAGAAGTTCACTTAGGCTTTCTGATGAATTTTCAAAATTTTCTACTGTAAGTTGAACCTCATCTTTTTCTTTTGTAACCAACTCTAACTTCCTTTTAAGCTCTGTAATATCTAAATCTCTTAATAGACTTCACGTTTTAAGAGTTTTATATCTTCCTCATATACAGACTCATTTTTCTTAAAGACTACCAGTCTAGCTTCTACAGATTCTAAACCAGCTTTATAAGAGACAACACTTATCCTAGTTGTTCTTAAGTCTTTAACTAATTGTTCATTTTGTTCTTTTAGATCTTTTACACATTCTAAACAAGATGAACAACAATTTAAGTCATTAGATACCTCAGAGTTTGTAGAAGAAATTGAACTTGTTGAAGAATAAGGCATAAGAGCAAAATTGGTTGGACCTTCTTCTGCTTGGTTACTCCAATCATAGCCAAATCCATCACACTGAGCACTAAGGCATTTGAAGTAGTTTTCTCAACTGGCACAGTCTTTCTTGTAGGCTCCTTGTTCCTGCTGTCTTGATTCCTGGGTGCCCTGCACTCCCTTGTAAAGTGTCCTCTCTTATGGCAGTTGAAACACTCCACCTTGGACTCGTCAAAACCAATTCTTTCTTTGTTGGCCATGTCCGGCTTCTTTCCAGTATTCTTCAGGAATCTTCTTGCCCTCATAGTAAGCATAGCAATGTTCCACCTTAAATCCATCTCTTCTAGATCATCAGGATTGATTTGTTGTTGATCTTCATTATCTAGT
>BQNB010099865.1:6350-24834 GCA_026074375.1 Tanacetum coccineum | reverse complement strand
TATTTTTTCCTAGTTGCTACATGTTAGAAATGGTTGTCTTGTTCGTCTAACTTATTTTTGTAGCAAAGATACCATAGCTCGATTATTTAGTGCCCTCGAACAAGGGGGAGTACACATCAAAGGGGAGCATTTATTTCATTGTTTTTACTAATGCTAATTGGCGAAGCCTTTTTGATTCTACAAGAAGGGGGAGAAATGGAAATAAAACTCACTAAAAATTTGTTTAAAGTTAATTTTACATTTAATGAGTTTAGATTTTGTAATCATCAAAAAATGGGAGATTGTTAATAGAAATAATGCCTAAAACATTGTTAATATTTTTTGATCTCTCTACGTTTTGATAATCACAAAATGTAAAAACAATTAATGAAAAATTAATTATAAACAAGTAATTAGTAGTAGATTTTCATTTCGAAAATTTAATCACTTAAATGTATGAATAAACAAATGCTTAATGTAGTTTATGATCAAAGGATTTTTTATTTAAACTCACACTTTTTTATAAAAATGACAAAAACATTTTTATATCTTTTACAAAATATTTTTAGATTTAAAAAAAATGTTTTATTCAAATAAATATTTGGAATTCAAATTTTCTACCAAAAAAACGGCTAGAAATGTTCCAGAAAACACCTCCCCCAGAAAAGACAAAAAAATGAGCGCCAGGCATGGGGGACCGGCCACGTGTCTTTTTGTCACAGCTTGCCTATAAATACTGGACTATTCCCTACTGATTTTCTCACATTTTGCACACACTTTCTTTCTGTTCTAAATCAGTTTATATACTCCTTTCATTCCTTTGATTATTTAATCATAAAACTTTGTTTCCAAGTGATCCAAGCTCAATTCCTCAAGTGCAAGAGAAGAATACTTATTATCATCAAATCAAGAAGTGTTATAGTATAGTTGGTATAGTTGTGTAGTTGTGTTATATCTTGTAAATCATTTGTGTATATTGATGTGAAGTGTGAACGTAGTTGTGTACAATAAGTATATTGATTGAATCAATGTAAGTATATTTAGATCGGGATGTGATCTTAGTAAGTAGTAGATAGATTGGTTTTATCGTAGTAATGTGTCTTGTGAAGTGAAGTTGTGTAGTACAAGTGAAGTTGTGAAGTGAAGAGAAGTTGTGAAGTAGAGAGAAGTTGTGTAGTGAACCCAAGTTGTGATTTGTTGTGAAGTGGTGTGTTGTGTTGTGATAGATTGGTTCTAGCTAAGATTAGAACTCGACATTTCGCTTAGTGTCAGAAATTGGTGTAAGCTAAGTCGTGTACGGTTTTCTCCGCCTAAAAGGAGTTTGTTGACATAGTGAAGATAACTCTCGAGTTTGGTGCTCGGGGAGTAGAGTAGGGCGAAGAGGTGCTTCGTTACCGAACCACTATAAATCCTTGTGTTGTGGTTTGATCCTTCTAACTCTTATCTCTTGTCTTTCATATTTACTTGTCATTTACTTACATACTTGTATTGTTCATATTGTGCACATATTGAGATCACACAAAAGTCGAATCTAAATTTTTATAAACAAGCATAACATTAATTTAAAAAGCGGTAAACTATTCAACCCCCTTCTAGTTTTTTACAAATTAGTTTAGTTAATAGTTTTTTAAACCAACCTCTCAAACCATAGATTTACTTGTTTTTCTATAAATATAAAAATACAAAAATAATCTTCTCTCAACCCCTAGAATTCTGTTTGATCATGATCAACCCTTCCCAACTTATTCCCCTAGAGAACGATAACAACCCCTGAGTCTTGCCTATACTACTACTACAACGGTTAGGTACTCTGCCTAGGGAGTTGTAAAACTTCTTGTTGAAGTCCTACGACGACCGCATCACGAAATAACTCACAGTTAATTCAGCCGTACTATTTCACGAAGTTTACAATAACATGGGAAAACTTTATTTGGAGTAGTTTGTGATTTGGAATGTAATTCGTATGCTTTAAGCGTCTATTTGTAAGTCTCATATGATTATCATTCTAATATGTTTAAGTGTCTGTTTGTAAGTCGTGTATGATTATCGGTCTAATATGTTTAAGTGTCTATTTGTAAGTCACGTATGATTATCGGTCTAAGGCCTCGCTTGTGTTACTACAAGTGGTATGTATAATATTTAATTAAATGAATGTTTGTTTTTGTGTTACTTGACGAATGTGCATCTTGAAAAAGTATACGGTATATCATGTTCAACTATAGAAGGGTAGTGCATATCCTGACCGAACCGAACCGAGAAAACAGAGTGTTTTTTATATAGTTATTATTTATCAAATATATAATTATAAATAATAATTAATATATTATTTATATATTTTATAAATATAAAACAACTATATATAAGCAAATGACCCCAAGTCAACGAAGTCAACAACCTTTCCCCGGCGACATGTCGCCGGAGATAATTCAACTTATGAAATACGAGCCCAAACATAAGCCCTATAATAAACTTATGGAATACGAGCCCAAGTCAAAATATAAGCCCAATGAACCTTTCCCCAGCGACATGTCGCCAGGGATAATATTAGCCACGTCACCACACAAAAATTGTTCACTAATGGTTTTGATAAAATTAGTCAACGAAGTCAAGATATATTCCCCGGCGACATGTAGCCGGGGATATTGTCAAAAATCAACGCAATTTACTAATGACTTGCTTAATCTCTATTAGCATCAGTCAAGACTATCCCCGGTGACATGTCGCCGAGGAAAAATGAGCGGGAAACATTGACGCCAAGTTTTTTGTTGATTTTTTGGGTCAAATATAACTAATGTATCCCGGAGACATGTCGCCGAGGAAAAGCTATTCCACATTTGACTAAAAAGTCTTGCAGAATTAGTGCCACGTAGGATGGTATTTTTTTGTTTAGTGATGTTTCCCCGACGACATATGTCATCGGGGAAAATATCATCGCCCGTTCTCCTTTTTCTTGTAGTATCCATAAAGATTCACTTTAAATAGTTACCCTATGAACAGCTCACTATGCCACCTCGATATGTACTCCATAATATAGGAGTATTCTTTTGCGGGATGGTTAGTTTCATCAAGTATCTTGCTACTTTGCTATCTGAGGCGCAATTCTTACATGATATTTAGAGTTCAATTAATCCGATACAGCTTCAAATGTGCATCGATACATTCAATGAGGTATACAAACAAAAGACCGGGAACAACAGAGAAGCATATATATGAAAGAAAAGGTAGATGTCCCAAAACTAAAACCAAAGACACTATCTTAATTAAAAAGGAACATAGAACTCAACAATCCCAGTGCATGTTTAACACCAGTGAATTGTTCATCACTACTTACAACCAGTTAGCACAAATTGTCACATCTTGTAACAATTTACGCTGACCAAAAAGTTTGTAATGTTGTTAAATCTTAACGTTTGCAAGGGACTAATTAAACTATTTCTATGTCAATTAAGCTAGAGTCCATGGCAAGAAATAACATAAAAGAGACACAAAACATGCATCCTGGTTTCGACAACTCTCCAACTTAATACATGAAGTAATCTTTAAAACGTTGAGGATAAGGTTGGTTCCTCGTGATCCTCGTTGTTTGAGAATTTGTGGCAATGGCACTGGTACCAGTAGGATGTTCTGAGGCGGAGCCGGTACCTGACGTGGGCCACTTTGATCAACATCTGCATTGTCTATATAGAATAAATACTATTTCAAAACAATGCTTAGTATAATCTCAAAAACCAATGGATAGAAAGAGCATAATTCTTTTTACCAAGAGGACATTCTGGTAATGATATCACAGCATCATGGTTAGAAGGGGATGCTTGTCGCCTTGGCCCATTTGCATCATCATTGGGACGATTTATTGGCTCATTTTGAACATAATTCCAAATACGCTCAAGTACCTTAGCGTCATACTCTCCATCTGTGCCCTGTAAAATGCAACATATTAACAATAATAAATATATGTAAAATTATTCCAATGTTATTAAATGGAATAGTTATATATGTGTTTTCGCAAGGGAAATATATAAGTTCACTAGTAATAATAAAAATTTCCAAAGTTGCACTATGTATATGGTTTGTGCTTTGTAGAGCTTATGTTTCCAGAAGAAGATGAAATACATTAGTATAAAAATTGGTAAATCTGCTGCTTTGTGTTATTGAAAACCATATATATTCAGAAAACATAATCGATCATTTAATTTGAAATACCCATTTATGAAAGGTTTACAAGCACTAAATTTGCTTCTATGTAAGTACTAAGAAAACTAAACTTTTCAGTATTACTCATACACATAATATGTGTAGGAAAACATACACATCAATAGGTAATACACTTAATTTATAAAGTTTGTAAAGGTAAGTATAATGACTATAAATTTTATTAGCTTGATGTTACTAGTTATGTTTTTTATATTTTTGGGAAAACATGTAATTTACCTTTGGCGGGATGCCCATTTCTTCAGCGATACAAACTATTTTATTCTCCCTATCATATACTTCATTCCATGACCCCCCCCCCCCTAATGATTTTCTGTTTCTTTGATGGCCTGTTTCATTTCATGGAAGATTCTCCTTCTTCCAAATAGTTTCCACCTTCACTCGTTTTCGTCTCGAAAGTGGATTTGCTTATTTTGGTGTAATAATCAGATAACCAACTAGGGGGCTTGGTATTTCTTTCTGAAGATCTCCGCAATATGGTTTTGTTTCGAAGAGAAGCATTTTCTTTTCGTTGACGTTGTTCACCTTCAACGCACAAGCTCTTGGCATTGGCATTTCGTTTCTTCTGCGACATTTCTGTTATATGTTGGAAAAAAATCACCAAAAATAACAAAACTCTTGTTAAAATATAAAACCAAGTCAATAAATGTTAACTTTTTGTTATCTGCAGCTCCACATTTGAATAAAAAAATTTATAAAAAGCAAAGTGTTTGTATTTTGAAAGAACCAATATATATAACCAATCTTCACGAAAAAGGTCAGACAAATTTGAATATCTATCTATTATCTTAAAAGATTCAGTCCCTAAATTTAATGGGGCTGTGTCATGAATAGCTTATAAGCCTGATGGTTCCAGGATCATTACGCCTTATTGAATATGCAGTTAAGCCGGTGGGGAATGCAATTAGCCGAAATTGAATGCACAGGAAGGGGAAGGGTTGATTCAATGCGCATGTATGCATTCAATGCGCAGGGGAAGGGGAAAAGGGTTCATGAAGTATTTGATTGATATGGTTACCGATTGTTTCCCACAAACAAAATTTTCAAGATCAATCAATATTTGATCTTATGTGCATCAAGATTTGATCTTTTTGATTAAAGACTGTAAACCCATGTTAATTACCTTAGCAACAATCAAACCCATAAAAAATCATTGCTTTATAACCAATAACCATCAATATTGTTCAAGATTCATTTTTTTACTTGTAGATATGAAGGTACAGGGGGAATAAATGAAGCTGCTCACGCGACAGCAGCTGCAACAGGTAATGATTGCATTTTCCTTAAACAATTTCTTTTGTCATGGGTTATTGATTAAGCCTTAAAAAAAATTTGCAGGTGGGGATGTAGCCTGATGTTTAGAAATTTGTCATTGTGGTCATGATCGTTGATGGTGTTTCCCCTAAACGAATGTACGTAAGGTTCAAAAGTAGAGGGAAACGTTTAAAGGGTGACTTAAGACATTGTTTTAAATGGCTGATTACTATTGTGTTTTTAGATACATCACATGTGCAGACATTTTAGTGGTGGATGTGACCATCAGGGATTGCCAGTAGAAAGTTCTTGTCAGTGTATTAAGTTGACGTACTTCCACAACTAATAGATTATCTTAGTGTACAAAACACTGTGTTGATCTCTTTATATCAAGGTTATTGAATTTTTTTGTTGCTTGGTGAGAATGGTTGTGTTGTTAAGAGATCTAGGGAATGAGAATTTGTTGGGTTCGTTGGCAAACACGCATTCTTTTTACGTATATAATTAGTTAAGGGGGTGTTTGATTAGCATTATTAAGCGATGATCATGATAGAAATAAGTGACTTCTTAAGGAACGATAGCAAATACATCGGTAGGAACGATTGCTCCATGAGAGGAGGAGCAGGTAGAATGGGGATTTAGGTTACTTTAAAACCTCATTTTCGCATTAAGCGACCAGTAAGATTTCAAGTTTAGGTTTTTTTTATGACGTGGGTATCAATTACAATGAGAGAGTGTCTGTGTTGCATATACACAAGATGCAGTTTGATTTCTGAGTGCGGGGATGATGGATGGGAGTTGGAAAAGAGAGTAAAGAATACCAGTAGAATTAAGTCGCTTTAAGGAGGTGTTTGCAGCAGGATAAAAATCAAAATGTATATTTGAATTGATTGTTTTCTGTATATATCACCTTCAAGTCATCGGTAGTTGTATTGCTATATTGAAATATGAAAGGAAAACAAAAACTTGAGTCTAGAATAGTGAGGGTTGCTTGATAAACAAGTACCAAATGATTGTTTACCTCTAGAGAGCGGAAATTGTACAAGAGTCATTTGTCCAATGGATTGCAATTGTCGTGTGGCTGTTGTGACTGTGTAAAGTCTCGACCTGAGCTTTTGATTCAATATCCAACATACTTACATGAAGTAGAGACTACAAGCTTTTTTACTACTTATCCTAAACTAAGGTTTTCTATTTTTGTTAGTTTTTTATGGCGAGCGTTAAACAAAGTTTGATTAAAAAAACACACAAATGACACGTTTTGGGAAAATAGATGATATGTGAAAGTAAAAGTTAAAGTCTCCTAATTTAGGATAAACAGTAGGTTAAATAGGAAATATTAGCATACTATAAGATAATCGGTTGTAACCTTTACATAATTTTACACATTTAATTTATGCAGATATGGTGGAGGTATGAGTTCAGCCAAGGCTGCTTTGAAGTGAAAGTGGCAGCCTTTTTTTATCTTTCTCATGACAATAGCTTGGTATGTTCTTGATTCATTTTCATTTTGAGGTAAACTAACACATATTCATAACCTCTTTTTATATCATGTATATAACGTGACATACAAAGGTGTTTTTCAGCTATAATGCGTTTTACGCTAATGGCTAATAAAAGCTTGCTGCTATACTATACACTAGATGCTCAAACAAAACGGTTACAGGTAAATCTCAATGAATCATCAAACATGGTTCTTGATTCATAATAAAGCCTTCCCTTTTTGTTTAACTTTTATTTTTGGTCCATTTTGCAGGAAGATGGAGTCAATGTTACTGCAAATTCGATGCACCCTAGAGTTATTAACACAAACCCTGCCTGCGATGGTGGCTTCTTCGGTATGTACTCGAGCTTTTTTATTATGGAACCCTGAAGTGACAATCTAGACCCAAACATGTTGTTAAATCAGTCCCTATTATATCTATTAGTTGTAATGTCTAGCAAACAATGAATGCTTTAAGACCAATCATCTCACTCCAATGTGTTTGAATAAGTCCCTATTATATCTATTGGATGGGCTTTAAACAACAGTAAATAACATCATATGCTTTTGATAATTTTGGTAATATCTTTTGTGAATGTCAATTTGGTAAGAATATACGTTTTGTATGAATTTATTAGATAGATCAATGGAAATAAGGTCATTTTGGGTGGCTTTCAAACGTAATGCTTTGGGAAATTAATTAGGGATATACGTTTGGGGTGAAAGTTCAGTGTAACAGAGAAAAATACAGGGGACCCGTGTAGCAGTGCAGTTTCTTTCCAGGTATCGACGTACCATGAGTGATGCTGGCCAACTAGGATCTTATACATGCGATTTTTAGAGAGTTTGAGTTTTTCAGTTTTATGTGTTTGAAAGTATTTAATTTGGACATGTTGAAAGATCAAGTATTTTGTATCCTTGGTACATGATGTGTGTTTAGTATTTATGTATAATAAGTTTGGTTTTAGAATAAATGATGTTATGTGGATGTTTATTGTAATTTGAATTATGCTAACTGTAAATAACATGAGATTTTTGTTTCTACAAGCAGAAGCCTAATTAGCACTTTAATTGGTTTTAGATATGATGAGATTATTAGTTTCTTATCAAGTAGGAAGGATTTGTGTGTGAATGAGGACGTGGTGAGTAAGGAAAGTCGGGACTCGATTGATGCTGGGTGCATGAAGCTGTTGGCGAGCTGGGTGAGGTATATGGCGGTAATGATAAGAGTGTGAAGATGTCTGAGCTTTGTAAGGGAGCAGCGGGAGTTAGGCGCTTTTGCAGCTTAGTGTTTATACTTTGCAGGTATGAATCAGTTTGGTTGTAAATCCATGAAACTGAATATAGACAGTTGACTTCGTAGAAAGTCAAACTGATGAAAATGGTGGGACTATGATAAAAGGTTGGAGATTATCATGTTAAAAATAAACTTATGAAACTGTTTTAAAGATCGTATACAAGTGTTGACTCACATAAATAAGCTTTACATTTAGATAAAATCCTCAAAAAAAGTACTTTACTTTTGACTAGCTTTTGTCAAATTTAACTGAGATTTTGTCTTGCACTAAAGGCGATTGAGTAGTCATAAGAAATTATCAAAAATATGCAACAACTGTTTGTATTATTCAAGGCAATTGAGTAGTCATATTATGTCTTGCATTACAATATGTGGAATGTACAATTTGGACAGTTTTGACATGGTAAAAATTGAGCTAACACTATCCATTGCTTATAACTAAAACCATATCACCATTGACCACGTAAGTGATAATGTAATGAACAATTTTATACAAATTGCGTGCATCACACAGAAACCATACGCAATCAACAATTAGATACAACCAGTGAACAGGATCTCGGTTAGCTCTTGCTCAAGGTAAGTTGTTAAGATTTCTGAATTTCAGTGGTGCTCTAAATAATGAAAATGATCAAACTTAATACTAAAATGTTTCTTTTGCTCACAAAAGGTTAACCTTATAACTCAAATGGTGATAAAATGATGTTTAGACTAAAAAGTTAACTCATATCTCAAATTATTTTATAACTATGTAGCTAAACAATACGCGGCCCATTTCAAAAGTATGCACAACAAACTTAATCACCAACATTTCACATAACCATTATGCAATCAGCAATTAAATACAACCCGTGTGCATCGCACGGGTCTGCATGCCTCGTATGATATATTATTAATGACAACAACACATTTTATTCGGTCTCATTGACCATTAATATACATAATCAATGTCCAAATACTAGTGAGATAGGGAGATACAAGGTTTGAAAAAATTGTCGTTAAAAAATACAAAAAGTTGAATGTGAATTTAAAATAAAAATGATTGAAAAATTATTTACTTTTTAAATAAAGTGAATTTTATGTAGATGGAGCATTTAAACACTAGAGATATAAAGTATATATTATATTTAGTTTTATTTTTTATGTAATAAAGGTATCATTTAGATGCTTTCCGTCAAAATTAGAATAAATCCAAAATTAAAGTATTATTTGTACATATATGCATTTACAAGATATATAAAAATACACAAATTATTAACAATTCTTTTATAAAACATAAAAACACACATAAGAATAACAAAATCATTTTAAAAAATAAGTTGACAAAAAATCTAAAAGAAGTTGGAGAATAAGAAACCTTAATTTCTTTAAAAAAAATTATTATAAAACAAATGATGAAACATATTTGTGAAGAAAAGTACCTGGAAAACAATCAAAAATGTTTTCAACAATTTTTATTCTCCATCGATTTATGGTAGAACGTTTTGGATTTTCTGGCAACTTTTTTTCTAGATCTTTTTCTTCCTTCTCACGATAAAAGTAACAAATCTTATTTTCACCAAACCGTTGTAACCCCTTAATCTAAATTTATTACCGCATGAGATTAATAAATAATTGGATCTTTTTCTTGCCAAAAAAGTTCTACAGTTAAGAGAATTAAAATTAAATCTGTAAAACAACAACGAAACGCGATTTCATTTATCCTGACAGAAAGCTAAAAGTAAAATTTGAAACTAAATTTGAGAATCCCTAATTGAAATCAAATTTCTAATTATGAATGCTAAATCCTTACTTAATTTGAAAATCAAACATATCTTACCAAGTGCTTTTGAATTCATTATGGGATCTGACTTCTTACGATGTGAACTTGAAAAGAAAATTTCTATCGTCCAGGCAGTAAAATGTGTGCTCTTTTGGTTAATTGAAATTGTTTGGGTAGAAATTCCAAAGAACAAGCCATTACTTTTATAGTGTCGAGCCAACTAAGCAATATGCTGGCATAATTGACGTGTAACATTTGTATTGGCGTAAATTATATTGTAATCGTATTTTTCGTTTCTTACATATTATGAAAAAAGGTATATTATATATGTTATACGTATTATACATAATAAGTAATAAATTTTTCACAATATCTCATGGGAACATAATATTGTGGTATTAAAATCAATTTAATTTAAAAATAATAGCTGTAAATGATGTTCCTGTTAAAAAAAAGTCTATGGGGGTATTTATAAGATCTTGCAGGTTATTAGCTTCGAACTTGATAAAAATTCATGATGCACAAAAATTCTTAATAAGTTTACACTTATGTCCAAAACATTGAATTTAACATTTTTTTATAGATTTGGACTTATTGTGAATGCTAATTATTTAATGATCACTCATAATATAGGGTTACTTTACAGTAAAATCCAAAAGTTTAATAAAGGAGTTTGACGTGCTTACGTAATTTTATTTATCTTTTTAGTTTAAGCTGAAATTTCTTCTACACAGCCGGTCTTGTATCTTCAACTTCTGGTTGATAACGAGCCACATATGAATTGAAAGTGGAGGGATACAATGAGTAAACCATATAACATGAAATCGATCAACCACATCAGCCCGTAGTCTCATAGAATTCCATGCACAAGCAACCGAGAAAGGCCTTAAGAAACCTCTAAAATCATGGCACACTAACACATCATCAATATCATCATGTAAAATCAGGACCTTAATAAGAGCAAGGTCAGGAAATCTAGTAAACTAGTCATGTGGCCATCTCCAAGCACCATTAGAAATAAGATCACAAACCGAATCTGTAAGAGAGAATCCAGAATGAACAATATCTCTAACCGTAAGCATACCACGAATAGGACACAGGTCACTCCATTTATTAAACCACACAAAATTAGACTTACCTTTATAAATCTTGTGCCAAATGAATGGACGAACAATAGACCTGATTTGGAGAAGTTTACGCCAACCCCAACTCACGTCTCCCAAGCACGGCACATCCCAAAAACTACGACCATTAAGTTTATAATTATGTATCCATTTAACCCATAAAGATTCTTTATGGGTCCAAATACACCAGATATGGGTAGCCATAAAGGCTACATTAAAATCCTCAAGTCTACGTATACCTAGACCACCTTCCCATTTCGGCTTACAAACCGAATCCTAGGCAACTTTCGCCTTACCCCTTTTCATTTCTCCTTGGCACCAAAGAAAACCTCGCATAAGTTGCTTACGATCATGAATAATATGATCAAGAAGGATAAAGACACAAGCCGAATAAATGTGCATAGAAGATAGAACCGAACGCACAAGCTGAATCCGACCAGCTAGAGATAGGAACTTGTTTTTCCAATCAGTAATCCGGCTTTCAAGCTTCTCCACAAGAAACTTGTGTTAATAAAAATAAGGTCTAAAAATATTATTTATATTTTTCGACTTCTCTACATTTTATTAATCACAAAATGTAAAAACATTCTATGTAAAATTAAACGTAAACAAGTTATTAGACGTAAATTTCTATTTTGACGTAAATCACTTGAGGTATGAACAAACAAGTGATTAACTTGCTAAATGATCAAAGTAATACCTTTTTGTCTTAAGATTTATATTTTTACAAATGTAACAAAACCTTTTTACAAAGATAAATTAGACAAAATATTTTTGTGATTAAAAAATGTTTTATTCAAATCATATATTTGAAATCAAGTCCCCCCTAAAACATATAAAACCTGAACCAGAAAACCTTTTCCTAGAAAAGGATAAAAATGGGAGCGTCATATAAATGCCAGCCCCTATATAGGTTTGCCGGTCCCGTATTAATCAGGGGACTGCCAGACATATTTATGGGACCGACATGCATATGTTCCCATTCTTTGCCTATAAATAGTGGATCATTTCCACATAGTTTTTTACCTTTTTGCATATAGTTTTTCTCTGTTTTTAATCAGATTACATATCTTTTAGTCTTTGATCTTTTAACTTGTTTAAGCATTTTTTACAAGTGATCTAATCTTTCCTCTCCAAGTGCAAGAGAAGAATACTCATAATCGTCAAGATACGAAGTATTATAGATTACTTTATGCATACGTAATGTTGTTACGCTCTCGTTGTAATTTGTACATTAACCACATAACTTTCAATCTTGTGTAGTAGTTAGACCGGGTTAGTATCTTAGGTATGAAAATACATGAGTGAGCGGTTAGTGTTTTAGTCCTCAAAATACATTTGTGAGTGGTAGATTGGTTCTAGCTAAGATTAAAACTCGACATTTAGCTTAGTTTCAGAAATTGGTGTAAGCAAAGATTGTACAGTTTTCTCCACCTGAAGAGAGCTTGTTGACATAGTGCAGTGAACTATTGAGTTAGATACTCGGAGAGTGGGGTAGGTCGAAGAGGATCTTCGTTCTCGAACAACGGTAAATCTTTGTGTTGTGGTTTAATGTTTCTAACTCATTACTTTAATCTTGCATTTTATACTTCGTAGTTAATATTGTTTTTACTTATATATTGTGTTCACATTGTGTCCACGATCTCACATAAACTCGAATCTAAGAATTTTACAAACAACGATAATTAAATTTAAAAAGCGTAAACTATTCAACCCCCCTTCTAGTTTCCACAATTGGTATCAGAGTAGGCTAATCTAAGATTTTTTAAATAAACTTTATTTTAAAACTTGAATCGATTTATGGAGTCTGAAAAATATTTAGAAGGGCAATCCATGCAAAAACCACCACCTTTTGAAAGTGATGGATTTATTTACTAGAAAAATAGATTCAAGACTTATGTAAAATCGAAAGATCTAAATCTTTGGCATATTATTACTCATGGTGATTTCTCACCTATTGAAATTAACCCTTTAACTAGAAAGGATGAAATTATACCTTATGATAAACAGAGTGGTGATCTTAAAAGAAGGCTTGCTAAAAATAATAAAGCCAAAATGGTAATATATAATGTTTTGCCGCGTAAAGAATATGAACGAATTTTTATGTGCAAAACCGCAAAAGAAATTTGAGAAACTTTTTTAATCACTCACCAAGGTAATAATCAAGTCAAAGAAAACAAAACAGATCTTCTTGTTCAACAATATGAACAATTCATGATTCTGAAAGAGAAATTGATAGATAATGCTTTTGCTAGATTTAACACTATTATTACTAGTCTAAAAGCATTTAATGAAGGTTATTCTAGAAAGAACTATGTTAGAAAATTTCGTAGGGCTCTACATTCTAAATGAAGAGTAAAAGTCATTAAAATTGAAGAGTCGAAGGACTTGACATCACTATCACTTGATGAACTTATCGGCAACTTGAAAGTTCATGAAATGATAATTAAGAAAGATTCGGAAATAGTCAAAGATAAAAGAGAACAAAATAGATCTCTTGCCTTAAAGGCTAAAAAGGAATCTAGTGAAGAAGAAAGTTCTACTTCCGGGAGTGAAGACGAAGAATACGCCATGGCGGTTAGTGACTATAAGAAGTTTTTCAAAAGACGATGTAGATTTGTAAGACAACCACGTGATAAAAAGAAGTCGTTCTAAAGGAGTCGGGATAACAAGAACGGAAAGAGAAAAAGCAAATGTTTTAGGATCGAAGATCCAATTCACCTTATCAGAGAATGTTTGAAGCCACCATGAAACAAAAACCAAATGGCTTTTGTTGGAGGATCTTGGAGTGATAGCGGTAAAGAAGAAGAAGATAAGACCAAAGACGAAACGTATCTTATGGCTCAAGCATCTAATGAGGTACTTTCTAAAACCAACTATTATAGTGATGATATATCATCAATAGATGATCTTAAATTAGATAGTGAATATCACCGTTTATGCAAAATGAGTCTAAAAGAAAGAAATACTTGAACTAAAAGAAAAAGTGTCAAGACTAGAGAAAAACAAAGAAATCGACATCGGCTGTATAACGTGTCAAAACCTTATAGTTGAAAATGAGAAACTCAAAGAGGAAGCGTCTAAGCTTACTCAATTTGAAAAGAGTACTCATTCACTCAAGGAAATGTTAAGTTTTCAAAAACCATCCTCTGATAAATCGGGTCTAGGATTTAATTCAGTAGAAGAATCATCAAGCAGGACTAAACAAATAAAATTTGTAAAATCATAGAAAACTATGACAACAGGTGCCAGTCCTCAAGTGATATAGGGCGGCCCTTTAATTAATTCAGTCGGTTATAGAAAATTCAGTTTCATTTTTTAAGTCAAATTCGAGTCTGAAACCAAAACATATAATTATAAATAATATTAAGGTTCCCGTTTCTAGTGATGATGAACTTAAACGTTTTTATAAACCATCTTTAAAACCTAGAGTTGCTATACAAAACCCGAAGCAAGGTCAAAAACTCCACCTCCTAAGAGAAGTTATAATTCTGAAACTCGGTCTAAAACACCGCAACCTAGGAGAAACCTCAAGAGACAAAATTACCCAAATATATATCTCAGTGATAATGTGAGTGAAGACGTTTTTATAAATATTCTTTAACACCCAGAGTTTGGATTTATACACAATACCCAAAGCTAAAGGTCACAAAAACTTTACCTCCTTAAGTAAGAACTAGTACAATTCATTGCCATCTGGTCCATAAAAACACCGCAACTGGGACCATTGGAGACCAAAATGACCTCTCCAAAATGCTTATCATCGTAACTTGTCTTGTAACTTGGAATAATCCCCAACAACAAAGTTACGTACCTTGGGAATTTGTCCACCATTTCAACATCTTAACCAAATGCGAACGATGTTTAATGCTAACAACTTTGGACCCATGAGATATTGGAGACCAAATGTTTGAGTTGTTATGTAGTTTAAATAGATATGCTTGGGAATTGATTTGATGCCCAACGACTATATCAAAGATAGTGGATGCACAAATCACATGACGGGCAACCAGAAGCTTTTCTCTACATACAAAGCATACAATGGAGGTAACGTAATTTTTGGTAGTAGTATACGCGGTAACATCATTGGCAAAGGTACAATTTCTATTGACTCCCTAAATATTGCAAATGTTGAGCATGTAGATAACTTAAGATTAATTTGTTAAGTGTTAGTCAAATATGTGATAAGTGCAGGGTAATATTTTTCGAGCACGATAGTGAAATAACTAAGGATGCAAAAGTCATAGGTAGAGGTATTAGGAAAAGCGGCTTATATGTGATAAAATTAGGAAATAAGCCGAAAGACAAAATTTGTCTTACAACGATTGACAAAAACTCTACCTTATGACATAAGAGATTAGGTCATGCAAATATGCGTTTAATTCAATCCTTAGCATCTAAGGAACTAGTTAGACATTTATCTAAGCTTAAGTTTAATCAACATTTCTGTGACGCTTGTAATATTGGAAAACAAGCTCATGCTAGTCACAAAGCTAAGAATATGGTCTGAACGACTAGAAGCTTATAACTTTTACATATGGATCTATTCGTCATACGGAGTTATGGAGGAAATCGTTACACCTTAGTAATAGTAGACGACTATTCGAGGTTTACATAGACAAGACTTCTCCAAAACAAACTGAAGCTTTCGAGCAATTCAAGATTTTTAGTAAAAAGGTCCAAAATTAATTACGTTGAACCAACTTAGGATTGTCAATAGTGTCAATTAGGACGGAACAACGATAGCGAATTTGATACCTGAAGTTGCCAATTTGGAGAGTTTTGTAATGCCAATGGTATTATACATAACTTCTCTGCTCTACGCACTCCACAATCAAATGGCATGGTAGAAAAGAAAAATAGGACTCTACACAAAAATGAATGAGTAGAACCATGTTAAACAAACAATCCAATCCGCATAATTTTTGGTGCAACGTGGTAGACACCTCGACTTATATACTAAATAGGATTTTGATTAGACCAATCTTAGGAAAAACCTCATACGAAATCTTGAGAGGTAGGAAACCTACTTTAGATTATTTCAAAGTATTTAGAAGCAAATGCTTCATGTTAATACGAAAGATTACCTCACCAAGTTTGACCCAAAGTCATACGAAGGTGTTTTCCTAGGATATTCTCAAAATAGTAAAGCCTATATAATTCTCAACAAACACACGATGAAAGTCGAAGAGTCCTTAAAAGTGACATTCGATGAAAGTCCTCCGCCGCCTAAAACATCACCCTTGGAGGATGATGATTTAGTCAAAGAATAAGCTATCGAGGTTAGTGAAAAGAAACCCTTAGGAAATGATATCGAAAACAAAACTTTAGAAATTGACGAAATAGTCAATATTGAGGAATCTAAGAGTTATCCATGAGATAACGTTATAGGAAACTTAAACCAAAGAACTCTTAGATCTCAAGCCCAAAAAAGTAATTTCTTTTGGTTCCTCTCAACCATAGAACCTAAAAATGTCGGTGAAGCATTAAAGGACGAAATCAGGGTAGTTGCCACGCACGAAGAACTAAATCAATTCATTGCAAATGATGTTTGGGAGTTAGTTTCACAACTTAAGTTCTTGACAATTATAGGAACTAAATGGGTATTTAGAAATAAACTTGATGAAAATGGTGTTGTGTCAATAAGGCTAGATTAGTAGCACAAGGTTATAATCAACAAAAAGGTATTGATTATGACGAGACATATGCTCTCATAGCTAGATTAGAGTCAGTTAGGATTTTAATAGCTTACGCTTTTGTTTTAGTTTTTAAACTAATCCAAATGGACGTAAAAAGTGCATTCCTAAATGGTTTAATCAATGAGGAGGTAGACGCGGCACAACCTCCGGGATTCATTGATTTTGAAAAACCTAATCATGTTTACAAACTTAAGAAAGCATTATATGGTCTTAAGCAAGATCCTAAAGCTTGGTACAATAGGTTAAAAGCTTTTCTTATTAAACATGAATATAACATGAGAATGGTAGATAACACACTTTTTACAAAGAAGAATGGTTCAAATCTCATCATTTTTCAAATATATGTCAACGACATTATATTCTGTTCAACTTGTCAAGAGTTGTGTGATGACATCGCCAAAATCATGCACGATGAGTTTGAAATGAGCATGATGGGAAAACTAAACTTCTTTCTTGGTTTACAAATAAAAAAATCAGAAGACGGTATCTTCTTTAATCAATCTAAATATATTAAAGAATTGCTTAAGAAATTTGGATTAGAAGATTCTAAACCAATGAAAACGCTCGTGTCCCTAGATACAAAACTCACAAAGGATGAAGAAGGTGAGTCCGTGGACAGTACTAAGTGTATGGGCATGATATGTAGTTTATTATACCTAACGGCAAGTAGGCCCGATATCATGTTTAGTGTCTGCCTTTGTGCACGCTTCCAAGAGGATCCCAAAACCTCTCATCTTGAAGCGGTTAAGCATATCTTTAGATACATTAAAGGCACTACGCATTTAGGATTATGGTATCCTAAGCGGACTGGCATAAAAACTATAATGTATGCCGACTCTGATCATGCGGGAGATTATGTGGATCAAAAAAGCACTAGCGGTATTTGTATGTTTATGGGATGTTGTTTAACATCTTGGTTTTCGAAGAAGCAAAACGCTCTTGCTATCTCTACTACCAAAGTCGGATACGTAAGCGCCGAAAAGGCATGTCAACAAGCAATATGGATGAAACAAGCTATTATCGACTACGACATCCACCTCAACGAAATTCCGATTATGTGCAACAACAAATGCGCCATCGACTTAAGCCAAAACCCCGTGCAACACTTGCGTACAAAATATATCAAAATCTGTCATCATTTCCTTCATGACAATGTTCAAAAAGGAAACATTTCTATCAAAAAAGTCTCGTACGAAGACAACATGGCCGACATTCTAACTAAACCTTTTAAACGCGAACCTTTTAATTATCTTCGTCAAGGTCTAGGAATGATGGAACAAATCTCGTAAACATCTCATCCCTTTTAATAGTCTCGTTACTATTAAATTTATTCCGATAAATCTTGACAACTTATTTCATCCAAAATATTTAAGTATTTTTAATTTGCGAAATGCAAATCAATACGTCATTCAAATTCGTCAAAAACCAAACCCGAAAAGCCATTACCAGTGGCTGGTCCCATATTGTTGGGCGGTCCCATAATTACCAAAGCCGGTCCTATATCAATATGGGACCGCCGACTTTTCAAACAAACACCCTTTATACCTTATTTTTTCATTTTTTTGAAAACCAAAAACAAAACACCCCTTCCTGCAGTTGCTGTGCGACGAACAAACACCAAAAACACAAAATCCATCCTCATAATTTTAAAATAAAGATCAAATCATTAAGGGA
>BQNB010099864.1:0-24834 GCA_026074375.1 Tanacetum coccineum | reverse complement strand
GGGTCATCTAATGGGTTGCAACCAAAGCAAGCAGATTTGAGTTGCGTTCATGCATTAAACGAACTTCATTTGCATGAAATCCGTGTTGTCCCAAATAAGCATGAAGCTGATCAATATTAGTTGTGTGTAAGTCCCGAACCAGTTTGACATCGATCATAAATTTGTTCCACTCAGGAGGAAGAGTATTCAAAAAATTAGTGTTTGCTTGAAATTGTTCCATTTTCACATTATTGTAGATGTTCATGTCATTGAGTAGCAGTGAAAATCTCAAGTAGAAATCACGTAGTGTTTCCCTCTTCTTATAAGCAAACTTATCGAATTCATCATAAAGCTTACACTCTCTTTCCTGTTTCGTCAATGAAGTTCCTTGCATGAGAAGTTGAATTCTTTCCTAAAGTTCCTTAGCGACTTTATGATTGCTAACCAATGCATAGACCTCCGGCGGTAGTCCATGGAGAATGATATTTGTTACCTTGATATCACAATCAGCTTGAATTGCTTCCGTAGCAGATAACTCAGAATATTTATTTGGTCTAGTCACTCCATTTTCTTCAATTGAAGGCCAGATGAGTGGACCATTTTCAACGGATTCAAGGATCATTCGTCCATGTTATCTATTCATCATGTATATCTCCATTATGCTTTTACAAGAATCATACATATCTTTTTCCAACATAGGTAGACGATTTTCAGCACCCGAAAGAATTGCTTTGTCAGCAAGAGTCGTCATTGAGAAATTTGTATGTTAAAAGTTTATTGTCGGATCGGACAGTGGTAGAAATAAATTATGTTTGATTAAGTTGTCTTTTAAGTGTTTTAATTCTTGAAACTACACAGGATTTTACAATTCTTGACAAAATTAGGAAAAAATGTTAATGTTTCACGGGATTTTACAAGTCAAAGAAATAAACCGTATAATTTGGAAATTTGAGTTGTTCGGTTTCTATTTAACTTTACTAGACTAGTTCGGTGGTCTTTGAGAGTGACTAGATCGGTTATCACTGAAGTAATCTAGATCGGTACTTACTGAAAAATATCTAGTTCGGTTCTCACTGAAAAATACTAGATCGGTTCTCACTAAAAAAACTACTAGTTCGGTTATCACTGAAGAAAACTAGATCGGTACACACTGAAAAATACTAGATCGGTTCTCACTGAAAAATACTAGATCGGTTCTCACTGAAAACTACTAGTTCGGTTATCACTGAAGAAAAATTAGATCGGTACTCACAAAAAAATACTAGATCGGTTCTCACTGAAAAATACTAGATCGGTTCTCACTGAAAACTACTAGTTCGGTTATCACTGAAGGAAAACTAGATCGGTAGTCACAAAAATACTAGATCGGTTGTTTCTCGAAACCCACCTTTTTAAAACTAAAAAACACGTTTTTGATGATTGTTTTCTGAAACTTTTTGTACCAAAAGTGTTACTAAGCCTATAGGGACAAGAAAAATGAAAACTTTAAGGTTTTTAAGCCAAAAAATTTAAAATCAAGATTTTGACCTTTATAAAACTAACGAACCCAAAATGACATAAAATAAGAGATTTTCGTATGAATCTAAGCACACACACACATATATCCAAGGATACTAGATCAAAGCTACCTATGTAGATGATCTTTTAGTGTGGAATTTAAGCTTAGAAAATAAGAATCTAAAGATGAGGCCTTTTTGAAGTAAAACATACGAACCAAAAAAACAACAAGTAAACACAAAATCTAAGCACACCACTCCATGGATCTTGATATCAATTGAAGACTAATCTAATAACATACTTGAAGAGAGGGAAAGAGATTGTTTTAGTGAGAGAAAGGGTTGGATAAACTTTTGAGAGAGAAAGTAAACATAAGATAGAAAATGTATTATGTGTGAAAAATGAATAACTAACCACCTCTCTAAGTCATGGAGAGGTGTATAAATACCCTAATGTGGCCTGCCATGGATGGGCTTACATGGGCTTTCCATAGGCTTTTCCTAACTTAGCCTATTAAGGTTCCAAAAATACCTAAACGAGCTAACGACAGTTATCTATGGAGTAACCGATACTTTCCTAGGATTTTTGTATTCCTAACATTATATAATTTTTCGGGGTCATTTAACCCTTTAAATCATGAAAATATGTCCAGATTATGTGCTTAATCGTTTGTTTTTGTGTTTTTATCATTTGGATGAATTTTGGAGGAAATATACTGTGAGATTTCGTAAAATTCAGGTAAATAATATAATCTTATTTTATTTCTATTTTACCTTTAAGTAAAATTTTACTTTTACTTTGGAAAATATTATGCGTCTTATTATCTACTCGATTAATAAATCTTCGTTTCTATTTTAACATTCGTTTCGTACCCTTCGTAATTTAATTTTTTTAGAAAAGTGTCCCGAATGATGTAGAACTATTTTTATCTTATTCGTTTTCACTTCGTGGTTCCGCCTTAACTCTCGGAATATTTTACGCCTATACCCGTTGACTCTAAAACTACCCACTTATTCTAAAATTTATACCTCAAATATCATATTATATAAAATATCAAAGATTACTAGTGAATTCACCACCTAATTATATGAGGTGGCCAAATATTAAGATGTGTCTAGGACACTTATCACCAAAACATATTCTTAGCTTATACACTTGTCTACTCATATGCATGTACAACTTAAAAAAAACCTCACATTCTCCATCTCTTTCTCATTTCATCTTACTAAAAACACATAGTACTCTCTTGTCTTTCCTCTCTATGCCGTGTACCACCACCACCACAAACACCCATTTCATTCAAAAAATTTCTAGCTAAATTCTACTCTAGATTAAACCCTCCATGATGGTATAGCTATCTTGACACTTAACACTATTAAAACCATCTTTATAAGAGGTGTAGGGGCTGAAGTAAATTGGTTTTGGGATTAATAATAATCTTAGGTTTTCAATCTAATTGGTTGTTATAAGGATCCTACTAAAGCTCTTTCATAATCATTCATTCAATCAAGTAAGCCCTAAACCCTTTTATTAATTATATTTTCATGATGAACTTGATATTTTTGATATGGGTTTTCTGATTTTGATAGGTTTTAGTGTTCTTGAGGTATTTGTGATGATTCGTATGGCATTAGGATGATGTTAGGATGTTAGAAACACTAGTAAGATTGTTGATTGGAAATTCTTGGAATGGATATTGTAAGTGTTGGATTAATGGATTTTTAGGACATCAAGTTATGGACCTTGTATCAAATTATTTTTGGCCTATGGCCTACTGTATTTTTACATGGTTAGATAGGTAAACAATTCAGGTCCAAGTGGTGCTTTGGATGAGGCCGTAACTCTTCCGGATGACCAAGTTACGGCCGAATGAGTGAAACTAGTCCAAATAGGTGATCTGCAGATAGTTTGTGTTTTAATGGGGAAATTTTGGCTTAAAGCGTACTGGTTATATACATGAATGAATATGTTAATATCTCAGGTCCTAGTGGCGAGTTAGATGGAATGCCTACTCTTTCGAATGGTCAAGATACGACCAAAACCGTAGAAACAAACTTAGTGTGTACCCAGGATTTGTAATGCAGATAGTTAGACTTGTAAATAATTTTATTTGGCTTGGAGGCTACTGGGTTTTTACATGGGTGAAGGGTAAAACATATGAGGACAATGTGGTTCTTTGGATAGAGCCGTAACCATTACGGACGAATGAGTTATGATCAAAATGGCGAAACTAACTTGAAATTATGCCCAGATTTTCAAACAAATACATCTTAAAAATTATGAACTTAGGTACTATTTTTCTAAAACTAAAAGTTGTAGATAATTGATAGACTTAAACTTGAGTTTTTTAATGGGGTTCTAACTAGTTATGGATTATGAGATATGATCAAAATGGTGAAGCAAGAAATTGTTTCCAAAACTCAGATAGTGTACTTAGGGGTAAATTGGTCATTTCACTTAGGACTTGGACATTTTGGGTTATTTTCCTTATAACATCAGTGAACTAGGTTCATTAAGCTTGATTGAGGTGAAAACCATTCGTTTATAACTATTATAGATTTTGAGATACAAGTCCATTAAGTCTGTGTAAGTGCATAATTGTATAGTGTCGAATTGCTTTAAACGGTTTAACGATAATAACGGATTTTATAAAATGGGCAAGTAAGTGGTATAAGTGGGTTTATACTTGAAGATAGATTAGGTCAAGTCCTAAAGAGATGTTTGGATAAATCTCACTTGGTTAAATGGGTAGGAAATGCCATACCATGTCACGATGATTCTCTTGTATCTTTTGTGTATTGTCATTGTGTGAGTTGTGGTTTACCGTACTAAGTCACCATTATTTCTAGGTGATAATTAGACATACTTGACGTTCTGATGCTCTTGGTTGACTTCTGCGTTTATCAATCTAACTTCAGTACTTACTACTCCATTGCTTCTCGGTGAGTTCATAGCCTCACCTTTTCTCTTTTAATGGTTTTCATAAATTGTTTTCAGGGTGAGATTACATGCTCGTTTTACTAAGAAAACTTATTGATTTCTACTTCTTTAGCGTTACATGACTATTTTTACTAAAGCTTGATTTGCTTACTACATGATTTGAGATCATTGAATACCTATATATGAAACCGTGAGTTTTAAACACATTATTTGTTTTAAATAGGACACAAGTGTTTTTCAAATGGTATGCTATTTCGTGATCATATTATTGCCTAAGTACCTTGCCGCTAAGTCCCTTTTTTTAATCATGAACTGTTAAATATTGGTTGAGTAAACGCGAGTGTTGTGGATAGATCTATCGGGACTGACAATCCCCGTCTGGGCTGTGGTTTCTAGATAACCATTGACGAACTTAATATTTTAATAATACGTAGGATGTTTGGCAGCATCCCTTTTCCTGTTTGGGGCATATATTGCGATTATTGATTTGATTATATTACGTGTTAAAGTTTGGTGTCATGAGCTTAGAGCAATAATATATTGTTTTCATCTAGACTTGGTGAATTTGTTTCTCTTGTCTACATTACTTAAATCTTGTGGTTCCCTTCTGAACATTTCTTGATTTATTGAATCACTACTTGGATTTCAGAAATAATATTTTGAAATGTTGTAACACTACTTTTTTACTGAAATATTACTTGAATTATTTCAATACTGCTTTTACTTAAACCTATGAATTCACCAAAATTATTGTTGGCGTTTTGCATGTATTTTTCAGGTTATTATTTTGCTAGCTGAGCATTGGGAGCATTTGAGCCGCGCGGACATATTTTTGAAGGCTTTATAATTTATTTTACCATTCGACAAACATTTTAAAAATGTTTTTCATTACATTACAAATGGGACCTATTGTAACTTTGATATTTTATAAAAATTATCGAATAGTTGACTTTTCAAAACTTCTCACTTAGAGTCGTTTTCTGTAACTTGTACTTTATGCTATGAAGTAGCACCCATAGTGATTTTTTGCTACATTGTTGAAATTTTAGAGGTGTTACATACACTTGACTTGGGCTCAATTGAAGAAGAAACGGACAAGACTACGACTCTACACCAACTATCTTCAAGAGAAGCATACAGTGCGTGGCGACGATGTCGCCAATTACAAGCCACGGCGTCAAAGTTAACAAGCGACGCCGTCATAAAATTCTAGACAGTGTCAGAACGAAGCAGACTTAAAGAAATCCTAGAAGACCATTGCGGCACGACGGCGTTAGGAACATAAAGCGACGCCGTCGCGCTTGTTTTCTTATATATACAAATCCATTTTTAGGGTTTTAAGTGTGTAACTTTTGAGAGACGAACCCTAGTTTTAGAAGACGATTTTAGCAGCCTTTGGGCTTGTTTTTAGGGTGTCAAAACCCTCTTGTAACAACCTTAACTGCATGATTTAATCAAGTGAAGTTCATTTATCCTTTATCACTTAATATGTCTATGTGTTTTGTGATAAATTCTTGTTCTTCTTCTTTATTTTCCATGCAAGGCTAGATCTATTAGTATTTACTTATGATTGCATGAAACTTATATTGTAGATCCTTTTAATGTTGCTTATTGGGATGGATGTGCGCTTTAGGCTTTAGAAAACTAGCCATGAGATATTACATTAGCATAGACGTCTAGGGAAACGCGAGCGTGTAGAAAGGATACCATCGATAACAGTCTTCATACTACCTTACCCCTAATATGGTTGATCCCTCTTAAGATATTTCCATTGCATGTAATGTACTCTTAGGGGACTTGTTATAATCTTCATACTACCTTACTTGTGCATTGCCTTAGCGGAATATTACATAGATGACGGGTTCGTGTAATTCGTTCATGACTTAGGAAATACTTACACAGGTCATCACAAGTGTGACAAAGTAACATGTCTAGGAGAAACATGCTAAGGAGTAGTGCATGATTAAGTAAATACGTTCGTTTATCATATAGTTATCCCTAAAGTAGTGTAGATTTATTTTATTATTATTAGTTTAATTAGTAAAAACAAACCAACCTCTCAAACTATGATATTTACCTGCTTTCATAAAAACATAAAAATACAAAAAGAATCTTCTCTCAACCCGTAGACCTCTGTCAGATTATGTTCGAGCCTTCCCAACCTATTCCCCTAGAGAACGATAACAACCCACGAGTCTTACCTTACTACACTACAATGGTTAGGCGCTCTGCCTAGGGAGTTGTAAAACTTCCTGTTGAAGTTCTACGATGACTGCATCATAAATTTTTTCAAAAGAATGAATCAATGAAAAAGAAAAAGTTTGACTCTCAAATTATTTCTTGCAAAAATTTGTGTATGATTCTGATTCCTCAAATGTTGAATCAAAATTGGGGGAGAAAAAGATTCTTTTCAGAAATGAAACATCAAGTTTTGAAACAAAGATTAAAGAGCTCGAAATGACTTTAGCTCAACAAACAAAAGATTTTGAGGACGCCAAAGTTGATTTTTTCAAAGAAAACTGACAAGTTTGAAACTTATTTTGAAAAACATGAAAATTCAAAAGTTGTCTTTGAACGTCAATTAGATCGTAAGATTCAAGATTCTAATGCCAAAAAAGATCAATTTTTGAAAGAAATTGCTTCTCTCGAATCAAAGTTGGCATCACAAGATCTTATTTCAAATCAAAAAGAATATAGCGAGTTGAGAATATCATACAATGCCCTAAAAGAAAAGTTTGATGCACTAAACCGGGACAAAGGAAAATCTCCAATTTTAAAATTTTCAACACCAAAAGTAAGTGTTTCGAAGAAGATTTACATGGGTGAATCTTCAAAATCATTTCAGAAGAAGGTCTCTCAGTTTCCAACATACTCTTTGTAAAAAGATAGAAAGTTTTCTAGGAAACCTCAAGTTTTTGAAACATCGACTTCTCAAAAGTTTTTGAACTCAAGTGACTCAAGTAAGAAAAGACAGTTTCTTAAAATCCAAACTCTCATTTTACACCGGTAAAGCAAGTGTGGAGACCAAAACAAAGTCATTCAAAACCTTTCAAATATTCAAAATCATAAATGCTTTCGATGCAACACAGGAATGACTCTGTTTTGAAAATTCCACACAATGGAAGATTTTCATTCAATTCAAAAATGAATTCTCAAAATGAAACACTGGTTTTCAACAAAAGATGGAAATCTTCTTCGTCGTCAAGATTTAAAACCCCATAAGAAAATCCAAGCTTTCATAATCAATGGAAAAACAAAAGGAATTTTAAATCTCCGTTGATTCCACGAGCATTATTTTTAAATGATCCTTATTGGAATTCAACGTCTTTACATCAAATTGACACAACATTCAAATGGTTCTCAAAAGTTGGTAAACCCCTTGGAACCGTGCTTAAATGGGTTTCAAAGGTTGTTGTCTAATTTGTTATCATAATGGCTGTTGGCTAATTCAGGTCAACACTCGAGCTTAAATTAATGGCTTCTATACATCTTTGTTCAGGACATGCGCTTCAAATTAATGGTTTGTAATCACATGTCAGATTGCAACCAGTGCCTCAAATAAAAGGAAAATGTACGCTCCAGTGCGTTTATCCTTAACAACAAAAAGAGAAATCTTTTCGGACTTGAGCTACTCAATCAAAACATTAAAAGTTTTGTAGCTCAGGTCAATGGCTTTCGTATACTTTAGTACGATACCCGTGTTTCCAAAGGAAAGAAAGTGTTCGTGTCAATGCACTTATTTTAAGAAAAGAAGAGAAATCTTCTTGTTTTTCGAGCAAAATTTATTCAAAATTTATTCAAAATTTTACAAAATTTTGCTCATCAAAATGACTTGTGTACATTTCAATGCACAACTCGGGTTTTCAAATAAAAGGAAAGTGTATGCTTCAGTGCGCTTTACCTTCAAATAAAAGAGAAATCTTTTTGTTTTCGAGCATACTTTTCAAAATCTTTTATAAAGTTTTCTCAAAACTTTGACTTCTAAGTATTTCTGCTTAGAACTCGGACTTTACATAAAGGAAAGTGTACATGTATGTACATTTATCCTAACAACGAGAAGATAACAACTTCTTGGACTTAAGCTAACACAAAACGTCAATTCAAAGACATTCAAAGTCTTTAGAGCTCAAGTAACATTGGATTTTTAAAACCGTTGAACAAAATTTTTCAAGAATTTATCAAAAGAATTTTTAAATCTTTTAAAATTTTGTGTTTAACACTCCCTTCTCATGATTCTTTCAAAAGTAGAATCATTTTTATACATGGATCCATTTTTGAGGGAGAGCTTTTAAAACCAAATACTTTTAATGTTGTTGGATATATCTAATAAAAGTCAAAATTTTATGTATCCAAAACATTTAGAGTCTGAGTACAATTTTTCTCGAGAATTTTTCAATAAATTCAAATTCTTTCAAAAATTGTGTACTCGACACTATCTCCATCCCTCATTAATTTAGGGGGAGCGAAGAGAAAATTTTCCAATATTAATCAGGTAATAACAATTTTCTCCTATGTGCTTTCAAAATTCTCAGATAGCCATTTTATTCCATTGATATCAAAAACATCATATGGGATGCTATTTTTGGGGGATGGGAATTGGATTAAAATGGATTAAAATGTGATCGTCTTTGACTCAAGTGCGAACTCTTTCCTACATGTGGGAAACAATTTCGATTATCGATGCACATGTGTAGGGGGCATTTCAAAAATAAAGAAACATTCAAAGTGTCACATGTTTTTTATTTATATCAAACACTTTGAATAATTTTTAAATGGTTTTATGGTTTCGATCTCTATACCTAACAACCCACTAATTCACAAAGGCGATGAAGTCATACGGTGGTAGGGTTAGGTATACGTCTAATGATCAACCAGAACCACAGGGATCCATCCAAGGACATTCCAATATGTTGGGAATTAAAGAGCTTCTACAAAATAATGCTGCTGAAGAACTTAGTACTGTTAGTTAAAGACTTAGTACCGCTAGTAATAGTTAGTACTGACAGTACAAAATGTTAAGTACTGATCAGTTAGTACCGTTAGTATAAAATAGTTAGTACCGTTTATGAGATATGCATGAGATATCTTAGGAAAGGATATGCATTATCTTTAAACGCGTTTTGTAAGCCTATTAGGGTTTTTCCTTGGTGTATAAAAGGAACCCTTACGGCATAGTTAGATAGAGATTCATAGATTAATATTCAGAGAATAGAAGAAGAACACGATTAGCTGTTAGGCAAAACATATAGTTGTTTTGTGATTTGTTCAATATAGTGAAAGTTCTGTGTTCACTGTTTGATTGTTTCTTCTGAGTATATAAAGATTAATTCCGCATAATCTTTATATATACACCACAAGGTTTCTAATCTAGTTGTTTTAGATCTATCTAAGATAACAAGATCCATTCAATTGGAACCAACAAGTGGTATCAGAGCGGGTTTCTGAAACCTTGATTTAGAAGAAACAAACTAGATCCATCTCTCTGCTCATTCCCTATATCAAAAACCATGGATCTAGAAAATACCCAAAACAATTCTCTTGCAAAACTGCCACTTCTCAAGCAAGGTGAATATGATACATGGAGACTCAGGATAGAATCATACATTCAACTTCAAGACTATGCTCTCTGGGAGATCATAGAGGAAGGAAACTCTTTCAAGCCAGTAGCTCGAACCACTGCAAACGAAGATGGTACATCTACTACAACAATACCTGGTCCTGTTACTGATGAACAGAAGATCCTAAAGAAGAATGATCTTAAAGCCCGAAGCATCTTGATGATGACACTTCCAAGTGAGCATCTACTTACTTTCAATAAACACAAGGATGCCAAGTCTTTATTTGAAGCCATAGAAGCAAGATTTGGTGGTAATGAAGCCACCAAGAAGACTCAAAAGACACTCTTAAAGCAGATGTATGAAACCTTCAATGCTTCTAGCTCAGAGTCACTTGACTCTATTTTTAACAGGCTTCAGAAAATTGTAAGCCAGTTAACTATCTTAGGTGAAAACATCACTCCAGAAGAACTTAACCTGAAATTCTTAAGAAGTCTTCCTACTGAATGGGGTATGCATGTTGTGGTCTGGAGGAACAAATCAGATCTGGGCTCAATAAGTTTTGATGATCTTTACAACAATTTTAAGATTGTTGAACCAGAAGTCAAAAGAAGTGTAACCTCTAGCTCAAACTCAGGCTCTCAGAATTTGGCATTTTCTCTCCGGTCATGGGCAGTACAAATGATGTTAATACTGCTAATGTTCATGTTAGTACTGGTAGTAACTCCCTGTTAGTACTGCTAGCACTAATAATAGACATGCTTGTCTTAGTGATGCCACAGTATATGCTTATCTGGCCACTCAACCTAATGGGTCTCAAGTTATTCATGAAGACCTAGAGCAAATCCATGAAGATGATCTTGATGAAATGGATTTAAAAGTGGTAAAGTGTCAATGCTAAGTGAATTAAAAGCAAGAAATTTTTATCAGAGATCTGGTAAAAAAGAATATCATCAATGAGAAGTGATACTACTGGTTAATGACAAAAAAAGGTGGCGATGTTTCGATGTCATAATTTTTGAGGACATTTTGCTAGAGAGTGCAGAAATCCTAGGAGTCAAGAGAACAGGAACAGAAGTCAAGATAGCTCAAGAAGAATAGTGAATGTGGAAGAATCTTCTTCTAAAGCTATGTTAGCTATAGATGGGACTGGATTTGATTGGAGCTACATGGCAGTCCAGAGGAGGCTTCTACCACTTTTGGCACTTATGACTATCTCTGACGTTCTGAGGAACAAAAAAACAAAATATGCTCTAAAACTTGTCTAAATATATTGAATATCTTAAGTCTAAGTAATGATAAGTTGAGATATATCAAAATAAGTCTGAATCATATTATATAGCAATAAAAGAGGTTTAGCTTCAGTAGAAGAACAATTGGTCTTTTATAGAAAATGAAATTATCTTTGTGATCAATTGCTGTTCTAAAAGATAATGCCTCAATTTAAATGAATCAGATATTAATGCTCTTAAGAAATAGGTAGAAAGACTTAAGAAAGAAAAAGAGGATAATCAGTTTAAAATTGACAACTTTGAAAATGCCTCTAAAAGTCTGGATCAATTGATTGGAAATCAAATAACCTGATAACAAAAAGGAAGTCTAGGATATAATGCATGTTCCCCCTGCGACTTACAGGCTTTGTATTGCACCTCCTATATTGATTTATCAAACTCAGACTTGAGAAATTTAAACAACCAAAATTTTAAAGGATATGGATGTTTAATGTAAATAAGGGTGCTAGTGAAAATTGTCTCTAAATAATTTAAGAAAAATTCAGATTTTGAACCCCCAATATCTCCAATAATTGAAGATTGGGTTTCTGATTGTGATGGATGGATTAGACTGATTGTGTTAGAATCTCTTAATGTTCAAAACCTAAAGCAAGCTGATACAACCTAGGAAATTAGTCCGAAACCTTAGGAACAACAGTACAAGCTGGAATACCCCAATGCCTAAAAAATTAGGATTGGATTTCAGTTTACACCAAAAGCTTGTTTTATGTGTGGGAGTTTTAATCATCTAATTAAAGACTGTATTTACCATGTAAAAGGATTGGTACAAAAACCTGTTTTGAACAATGTGAAAAAGGGAATGTGGGTCGAAGAGTGTAAGTTAGAACTAGTTTGGACCTAAGCAATGAGGGTCATCATCAAAATTTTTCTAAATTTCTATAAAGGAATGTTTTTGCTCAACAGCGGTTTTAAACCAAGTCTGGCCTATACCAATTAGTACTGCTAGGCAAAGCTTTTCAAGAACTACAGCACCAGTTAGTGCTGCTAGGTCATTCAATACTGCTGTACCCTCTATAAATGTTGCCAAACCATGGACAAATGCTTTTCAAAAGTCACATTCACCATTAAGAAGACCTTTTTACCAACAAACAGCACTTAAAAATAGAAATTTAAAATTTTAAAAACCAAAAGTTAATACTTGCTAAGTATAATTTCGTAATACTGTAAAGTAAAAAGAAAGACAAGTTTGTTGGGGAACAAGGATAAACGCTGTTAACAACTGCATACTTTGTGCATTGAGACCTAAAATAAAGATGATAAAACAATGTACTACAAGAATACTGGAATAATTATTTAGTAAAGCATTTTAACATGTTTATCCAACAGTTTAAGAAACCAAGTCCAGTAATGGCTGGTTCCCAAGAAGAAATTAATTCTCTGTAGACAAGTATATTATTCTGCTAATTATACTTGATACTGCTATGTTTATTATTGCTGTTGTATCTATGTAAGTTTAACATTTGCAGTTTTTTTAAATACAAAGATGTATAAGTTGGATTTGAGGGAGGACCTTTGATGAGATTTTGAATGAGACTTAGATGAGAACTATTGATAATATAATGTAAGGGTCTTTTAGTGTTGGTTTTACAGACCACACAACAAAATGGTCATCAATTCACCATGCTTTACCATCCATAAGAACTGGCTAGTCCATAGCAAACGTTTTATGTTAAAACAGTTTTCAAATCAGTTATGGTTTGACCAATTTACCCAAAAATAATAGGATCTCAACTCAACCTTAACTTCATGGTTAAGATTTGGCTAGACCAGGATCAAACAGTTCTTGGTAAAGACTAATCAAATCTGTTGATAGCTGATATTTTCTAAAACTATATGGTTATCAATGCACCATATTTTTTGCAATAAAGCCTTGCTATTCCAGGGCAAAGACAACTGGTAAAGAATTATGAAATCCGTTTTAAAAGGCTGGTAGTTTTCCAAAATACTATCATTCCAATGATCCACCTCTCTCAAAAGGTTACACACTTGGATGTGGAGAGGACAAGTCTGAAACTTATAGAATTGATGGATTTGTGTACCAAATTGATTGATAAAAGTACCATGTTGGAAAAAGCTCTTAAACATGCCTAATTAGTCTCCGCTCAGACTCTAACAATGTGATGAAGAAAGCCAAAGAATTGGAAGACAAGCTCAAGTATGACTTCAGATGCAGAAGAGTATTTGATTTCTGAGGATCCTGTCAAACAGGGGAGGATGAAAGAAATAGAAAATGCATGAGAGGAGTATGGCAAACTTCAAAGGTATAAACATGGAAGAAACAAAAAATGCATGAGTGGAGTATGACAAACTTCAAAGGTATGAACTATGAGCCGCTTATAATTTGAAGAAGAGTAATGAAGTAATTGATTGATGTTAAATTTGTCTTATGTATAAAGCTTAATACTGCTAGTAGGAAAGTTTGTAGCTGAGTTGGGGATATAATTTCATGCTAGAGATAATTTAGTGAACTGTAAGGTTCAATTTGTACTATGCTATACCAAACTTAGTACTAGCTAAGTGACCGGTAGTACTTGATTGTGCAAAAAAAAACATAACAAAATTAATTTAAGAGCCGTTGAGATATTTCTGCCAATAACCTAGCTTATAAGGTTTCATGATAAGCTCAAATATTTTACTTCTCACAAAATTCCATATTATTAATCAACTTTTCATTCATCAAAATGGAAAATTTGGAGTTTTACGACAAACAAAATATTGTAAGTTGGGAATATATCTTGTTGGGAATGACAGAAGCAAAAGATTCTGAAGTCTGCAAGATTACAAGAGCAGAAGGAAGTCCAAGCTTTCATGGAGACATTCAAGCATTATTAAGAAGACTTGATAAATAAGATTTAAGTCAACTCTACACTTGGTTCAAGAAAGCTTTAAAGATCATCCATTTGAGGGCATTATTATAGATCTTTGTGGAGATTCTAATGGATGATATTTGGATACCGAATGAAGAAGATGACATATGGTTTGAACCAACAATAAAAAAGTTACTGAGATGGAAATTGCATGAATATATGGTGTTCACTCTTTATTCTTAGATGGTACATCAATACAGATCAGCATGTTAGTAGAAAAGAAGTATCCACTGAAGAAGGAAATCTTTGGAAAAGATGATCAACTTGAAGATTGAAGCAGAAGAAGAAGTACTCTAGCATATGAGCTTATAAATTTATTATCAATCTCAGATTGCAGAACAGAGTTAAGGTTAGGAAGACTTTTTAAAAAGCTAACGAGAAAAGGAGCTAAAGTGTTTGAAAATAGAATCCTCTCAAAATCAAAGAGCTTAATTTCAAGAAACTTAAAAGATTTGAATGTAAACCATAAAGTTTAGGGGAGGATTCTTGGAATTAAAGAGCTTCTACAAGATAATGCTGCTAAATGACTTAATACTGCTAGTAGTTATAGTTAGTACTGCTAAGTTATAGTTAGACTAGTTAGTACACATGTTATACTAGTCAGAATATAGTTTAGTACTGTTAGTTAGTATATGTAGTGCTGCTTATGAGATATATGAATAAAATTAGGAATAGAATATGCATGATCTTCTGCTAATCGTCCTAACGCGTTTTTGTAAGCCTATTAGAGGTTTTTTTCCTTAGTGGTATAAAAATAACCCTACGACATAGTTTAGACAGATCTCATTTCATATACTTTCATAGTCCGTCCAATTCATATAATAATTTAGAGTCATTCATTTGTAAGGCAAACATATATTGTTTTGTGATTTGTTCAATATATTGAAAGCTTTGGAAAGTTCTGTTTCATTGTTTGAGTTGTATTCTTCTGAGTATATAAAATTAATTCCGCATAGTCTTATATAAACACCATATAAGGTTTTCTAATCTATTTGTTTATATTTATCAAAGCTAATAAAAGATCATTTAATTGTGGAACCAACAGTTTTCTTTTCTACTGGGTTTGTCATTGATGGAGTAGGCTTGAACTTCCCTTTTCTAAAGCCAGAATTTCTTTTGTGTGTTTATTATGAGGAGGTGAATCATGTCCTGCTTAACGCTTCGCCTTTGTTTTGGTTATCCGGAAAACCTCTCTTCTTGAGTTTTGTTCGTCCTGGACTCTTTGATAGGTTTCCATGACGAAATGAATTTCTTCCTGTTTCAGATTGGAGGCTGCCACCTCTCCTCTGAGGAATGCTGTAGTTACCCTCATCATTTCGTCCACTGACTTTAGAATTTTATCGTGTAATTGTTTGATTAGCTCGGGGTTGGTAATTCCGTGCATAAATTCAGAGATTTTCATGCATTCCGGAGCTCCCTTTACGTCCCTACATTCGAGCCTATACCTCCGCACGAACTCTTCCGTGGATTCCCCATCTCTCTGCTTGATATTATGAAGTTCAACCAGATCTTTGATGCATTTTTTCTACTGGAGGTAGTTCTTTAGGAATGCTTTCTTTAGGTCGTCATAACTATAGATGGATTCATGGGGAAGGTCATCAAACCACACTCTTGCGTTACCAGTAAGCGTGGAATTGAACATAATGACACCACAATGGCATAGCTCAGCGTTCTGTCTTAGCGACCGCCTGGAAATTTTTTAACTGATCTTCCTATAGACACCCCGTGGTTTTCAGTAATTTTACGACTCCCAAAGTATTTTCATCAAATAATTTACTTTTTAGCAATTTTCGAGTCTCATTTCATATAAACCGTATAGTTAAATCGCGTAAGTTAAAATAAATGGCTATCATAAACGGACACCATTTAAGTAAATGTTGTCGTTCAATAGGTGTTATATTATTATTAGAAGAATAATAATTTACATTTCAAGTTTTATTTTCATACTTTAAGTAAAACGCATCCGGTTCGCGTTTTAGGCATCCATGCATGCATGTAACCTTAGAAACCCATCCATATATCAACAAATGCCACCATATTATCCCACTACCTAGAAAACTTACAAAATATATTTCCCCCATACTTCATGTTTAACCAGCCCTATACCATAAACATACATAACACTTCCTAATTAAATCAAACAAACTAACCACTCTCCACTATAAGCCTTAAACTACTATATCTTTTAACCAATGGACCAAGAACCCTAAAAACTTTCTCACTTGTCTTCTCTTGTCCAAAAGGGACGGTTACAACACAAATCACAAACTACCATGCGTAGGTTCACTTCAAATTACTCTTACACGTAGCATTTTTGTCTAAGTATCAAACCATGTTTATTTTTATAACCTCACATCCTTAACCAATACACTTCCTAGCAAATTAATAAAACTTACACTTGTTATATATATATTTATGGACGAGTACATATAAACCTACACAACACTTCATGCTTGAAATTAATCCAATCCTTCCACTAACACAATTAAAGAAACAATATTCTTTACATAATGGATTAAGAAGCTAGAGAAGTTAGCAAGACTTTGTCCCTAATCCTTGCATTAGTCGGCTAGGATTAAGGGAAAAGATAGAACCATGTTTGCCATGCTTGATCACACATCACCTCAACCATACTCATCTCTTACACACTTTCACCCTAAACCATTATTTAATAAGATTGTCATGCCCTATTTCCCAAAACCATAACCCTAACCAGTTGTGATTCAAAGCAAACTCAAAAACCATTTAATGGTTTAGTTAGGGTGGTATTAGCTTCATGTTTACCTATAACTAGAAGCCCTAAGTCATAAGTTTTCTCACACATCTCTCATTTACAAGTGAGCTATCGCCTAAAACATCTCTTTGGTCTCTCTTTGTGCTCACGGGTCCCAACATCCACACGAAACCTTAACAACCCAAACCCTAACATAATAAGAAGTCCAAGATCATTACTAAACTGTTTTAAGGTATATTAAAAGATTAGTAAAGCATTTACAAGGGTTATTCAAGCTAGGGTTTTCATTTGGATTAAGGGTTTTAAAGACCCCTAATTATTGTCGAATTACATTTTTATATGATCATTATGTTGTTAAAAATATTTTAATATATATTAAAACAGGATTTAACAAGCAGATGATAATTATATGATTATTAACAATTATTAGTAGTTAGGTTAATTATAAAGTTTATGTAATTAAATAAATGTGTAAAACATTTTATTAGACTTTATGAATATGATATGTTGATCAATATGTAGAGGACTTGATTTATGTATAAGATGTGATATTATACAAATTAGAAGTCTTGTGATAAAATAATTAAGTTGAAATACTTAAAAATCAAGTGTATATAATTACTTATATAAAACATTCGAACTCACTGTTTTAATGTCTACACACAAACTGTATTTTTTATATTTTTTAAAAATAGTAAATATTTATGCGGGATTCCAAATATGTAAAGAACTTGCAAAACCAATAAATAAAGAAGGAGATATGATTTTTACAAAATTATATACGTAAAAGTGTTTTTATAAAAGAAACTTTATAAAAACTATGTAAATTCGAATCTGATTTAAAACTTTTATATTTTTCCTTGAAATTACATATTTTGTGATTTCAAAAATATAAGAAACTTGAAAAACCATTGGATATTGATCAAGTTATGAATTTCACAAGATTTACTAATTAAATATACAAAAGTAACTTTACAAAAGTAATATTATAAAATGGTATTTTTATACAGTGGACATCAGTCCCTAAAAGGTTTATAAAAAGTTAGAAAATTATTTTGTGAACCCATGGATATAAAGAACATTAAAAACGAAGTTAAAACGAATAAGTTATGACAAATACGATATTTCAATAATTAATTATATAAAAGTATTTTTATATAATTTATTAAAAACAATAAAAGCTACTGTTCATCAGTTGTATAATATTTATAAAATGATATTATGATAGACAATCCAAATATGAAACCACGGGTATAAATATCCTACAAAACAGGTGAATAACGAAGATTTTACTAAGACACTAAGTTTATATACATTAAAATAATAAAGTACATTATCTTTACAAATATACAAAGGTTTATTTTTTAAAGTATACAAACATATGAATATTATATGAACATTTAATTCGTTTATGAACAAAGATAATAATTTTACAAACAAATAGTAGGTGGTGAATAACATTATAAGATTATATAGTATAATTATTCAAGGCAATATATTCCTATGACCTAATCTAATTAGGTTGCAATCTGGAACAATCAAGTGTCATGGTCACACATTTGCATATCATACGTTCATAACAATACCGCTTAAGTGAGTTTAAGTCTCCATCTTACGACTATTTCAAAGATTTCAAAATCTCGGGATGATATCAAAATTTGTTTTACAAATATGGGATGCAAGTACATTTAATTCAATTATACAAGTTTCCGAAGTACCATTAACCCAATATGCCCATCATCATGAACTTTAATTATGTATTGTAAGCGCGAAGTTTATGAAATAAATCAATTTTGGGAATTAAACATCCCTTTTTTCGGTTGCAAGTAGCACTTGCTAGATTACCAGTTTGCCGGAAATGACGAATGTATAACCATTTTCGATTCATAGATGTTTACAAGTTGAACATTTACAATTGGGCAATAATCATTTATAAGTATTTGATATATCATACATTGTTTAGCTCGGTGTCATGAGCTTATTGCATATCGAAATACATTTTTTTGTGATATTGATTTGTTGCCTTATAACAGGGAAATCTTTCTACCTGCTCATTAAATTTATAAACCTAAAAATTCATCAACATTATTGTAGACAGATTTAAACATGTTTTCTCAGGTCAATAAGGTGCAAGTCAAGGAACATTGGATGGTCCTACTTTGAAGCATATATCGATAAAAGATTTACGTGCATTATATTTGGATATTTGTTTATGTTGTGAATCTTTTGCATTTCAAGTTAAACAGATTAAGCCAAAGAGCTTTTGTAACAAACATTATGATATCCAATGTATCAATTTTTAAAACGTACTCTTTTAGAAGTCGTATCTCGCTCTACGATCTTCTGCTATATTGATCTATGAGTAATCGCCCCCTGAACATCATAATTCCGTTGCGCATCGTATTTTTGGGTGTTTACAGATTGTATCAAGCGCAATGTTAATAGAGAACCAGGTCAAAAGTCTATTACTTGGTTTTATAAATTTTTCTATACCGTATTTTTTTTTCAAACATTGTTCTTCAAAAGTTTTATCAAGGGACATACATGCAAAAAGTAGTGTATGCATCTAGTTGTGCATACATACATGTCATGCATCATTATTACATTAGTTTATGTTATAGTAATTGCTGGCATAATTATATACATATACCGACAGTATCTAGTATATTACTATAAGAGTCATATATTAATAAATAAAGTATACTCTTTTGATTATTTCAGGTTCCCAGTCATGTCATCGGACAACGCATCGTCTGTAGTCACCTATACATCCATATCTTCTGATTTGGATAGACCATCATGAGGTATTCCACTTGTGAATACCGTTGAGGCTATCCTTAAGAATGGACCTTCTACAACTGAGGTTTGTCCAACAAGGGCAGGCACCACCATTGTCACCTGCTTATGTACCTGACCCCACGGAGTTAGATGAGCATGTACCAATATATGTTCTGGAGCCAGAGCACCCGAAGTACCATGTACCATCGGATGATGACATGCAGGTCAAGGATCAGCCTTATGATGATGACGCTTTGCCCGATTGACTAATTCACCAGGAGTACATTAACTAACTCCAGAGTCGATGGAGGAAAATTCTATTGATTATCCAGATGAGCCCGAGGATGACGATAAGGATCCCAAGGAGGATGACGACAAGGATCCCAAGGAGGATCCCAGTGAGGAGCATGAGCACGAGGATGACGATGAGGATCCCAGTGAGAAAGCATAGCCTAGGATGAGGGTGATACTAATGGATTGAGGAGCCCTCTGATGATCCGATAAGACTGATCCATTCAAGGAGGCCGAGACTGCTTCCACACCACCACCACCACCCATACATCTGGAGCAAGGAATATCTTTCAACCTCAAACACCCATGAGTCCCGCTCCTACCCCAGCCTTCATATATGATGCGAATCAGCTGCTGGATTCACCTCATTTCACTACATCCACCAGCCCTGTCTATGATCAGGCACCACTAGTCATAGGAGCACCATGAACCGTAGAGAGATACATCCTCTAGGAGGACATTCCACTCTTCAAGGAGATTTGTACTTACTGCACCCCCACCTGGGTGTGATGTAGCAGAGAACAGTCAGTTGCTAGCAAGGCTGCTAAAACACCTAGAGGATGCATAAGATTTTGTTGACATTGTGAAGTAGACATGGTTTTTAATCCTATCCTGGTCATAAATGCCCGGACTATTGCTAAGTCTGCTGACAGAGCAAAGATGGTTGTTATTTACAGAGATTTACAGGCTATCCTGAGCATAAGATGATACTTCCATTTGAGGAAGTCCAACTTGATTTTCGCTACCGGGGCATAAGGCCCTCTCAATACGGGAGAGTGAGGATTTCTATTCACAGCTTCAGGACGCTCATACTAACCGCAGAGACATTAGACTCGAGATTGATGTAGTGCGAGGCCAGAGGACTGCCTACGAGATAGAGTTGCGTGAGGTACTGTCAGCTTATCATATTTTCCGAGGCTCGAAACACGGAACTGTGGCACGACCTTGAGACACTGGAGACATCATAGATCGTATGAGTGGCAGTGCCCAGAGCGCTGAGGCATTTGCATTCATACAGATGATGTCGTACCAAGGTGCTAGAGGCTAGAGCTCAGATTGATTACGATGGAGTGACATCCGGTAGTAGCATATTAGTTTTGTACTTTTCATTTCTATCTATCTTTTCTAGTATTAAATTTCTATGGGTAACTCCCAACTAATAGACTTAGGATTTGTATTTTTCATACTGTGTACTAAACATTAGTGGTGCATTTTGTAACCAAACAAATCATTTAAATTATTTTATCATTATTGAAAAGGAATGTTGATTTATTATGTTATGGTTTGATCTAATTTTATTCAGTACTCCATCATGTTGTGGTGAAGTTTATAATTAGTATCATATCCTTTGTATCGACGTTGTGAATTATATCTCACGTACATTTTATTTCTTGTGATTAGTAGAATCAAGCTTGTTACAAGACAAGGAGCAAATCCGCCATGAAGCAAGAATCATTCAGTTATTGATCTGACTGGGAAATCAAAGAAACTCTACCCATAATCAGGATGATGCAAGCCAAAGTTTGTGTGGAGGACTCAAAAGGCCTGTGCAACCTGCACGTGTCTGTTCCTACACCGATTTCATGAAATGCCAACCCTTAAACTTCAAGGGAACTAAAGGCATTGTTGGCTTGTCTTAATGGATCAAAAAGATGGAATCGGTATTTCACATTAGCGGCTGTGCCATTGACAATCAAGTGAAGTTCGCTTACCTAGCACTCTGCTAGGTTGGGGCCCCTTTTGCAAACCTATAAAATAAACTTGGTGTAAGGTCATGTTAGAACCTTAAGCATGGGTTGCTATGCTATGACTTGGGGGACTCTCAAAAAGAAGTTGACGGACAAATATTGTCCAAAAGGTGAATCAAAAAACTTGAAATTAAATTGTGGAATCTTAAGGTCAAGGGAAATGATGTTGCAGCTTATACTCAGCGTTTCTAAGAACTAGCCTTGATGTGCACCAAATTTCTTGCTGATGAGACCGAAAAGGTTGACAAGTACATTCAGTAAGACTATCCTAAAAACATTCAACGGGAATGTCCATCTGACAATACCATAGAAACTTTTAATGATGCTATCGAGTTGGCCAATGACTTGATGGATCAGAAACTCCGCACTTATGCAGAAAGGCAGAATGAAAATAAGAGGAAGGCCGATAATTCATCAAGAAACAATCAGCAACAACAACCACACAAGAAGCAAAATGTAACTAGGGCGTACACTGCTGGCCCTGGTGAAAAGAAGGCTTATACTGGGAATCTACCTCTGTGCACCAAGACCACCACACCGGGCAATGTGCACCCAAGTGTGGAAACAGCAAGAGGTATGGTCATGCTACCAATCATTGTCGGGTCAATACCAACAACAACAACAAGAATCAACAGGCAGGGGCATGCTATGAGTGTGGTAACACCGGACACATAAAGAAGAATTGCCCAAAACTGAAGAACCATGTAAATGGAAACGGGAATGGCGTAGCTCAAGGGAAAGCTTATGCATTTGGAGGAAGAGATGCTAGTCCGGACTCTAACGTCATCACAAGTACGTTTATTCTCAACAACCGTTATGCTACAATGTTGTTTGATACTGGTGCGGATAGGAGCTTTGTATCTGATAACTTTAGTGCCTTGATTGACCTTACCCCTACTACATTAGAAAATCATTATGACGTAGAATTATAAAACTGATGAAATCATAGAGTTTAACACCATAATTCGAGGTTGCACTCTAAACTTCATGAATCATCCTTTCAACATCGACTTGATGCCTGTCCCACTCGGTAGTTTTGACGTCATTATTGGGATGGATTGGTTAACAAAGTATCATGGAGTGATCATCTGTGACGAGAAGATTGTACGTGTTCCTTTCGGAAGAGAGATGTTAATTTTTCAAGACAATGGGAACAACCAAAGGGAAGAATCCCGACTGAATATCATTTCGTGCACTAAAGCACAAATGTATTTGTTAAAGGGATGTGATGTCTTTTTGGCACACATTACCACGAAGGAAATCAAAGACAAGTCAGAGGGGAAGCGACTTGAGGACGTGCCGATTGTCAGAGACTTTCCTGAAGTCTTTCCTGAAGACTTGTCGGGTATTCCACCAGCTCGACAAGTAGAGTTCCAAATTGATTTGGTACCAGGTGCTGCACCTGTAGCACGGGCGCCTTATCGGTTGGCACCATCCGAAATGAAAGAACTGGCGGAACTACTTCAAGAACTATCCGACAAGGGATTTATAAGACCCAGCTCTTCACCCTTGGGAGCCCCGATCTTGTTCGTCAAAAAGAAAGACGGATATTTTCGCATGTGCATCGATTATCGTGAACTGAACAAATTAACGGTGAAGAACCGTTACCCACTTCCTAGAATTGATGACTTGTTCGATCAACTTCAAGGGTCGAGTGTCTATTCGAAAATCGACTTACGATCAGGTTACCATCAGTTGAGAGTTCGCGAAGAAGATATTCCTAAGACCCCGTTTAAGACGCGTTATGGGCATTATGAATTTCAAGTAATGCCTTTCGGTTTGACAAACGCACCGGTAGTATTTATGGACCTCATGAATCGGGTGTGCAAACCTTATTTGGATAAGTTTGTGATTGTCTTTATCAAGGAAGAGCATGAAGAGCATCTCAAATTAATTTTAGAGTTGCTTAAGAAAGAGGAGTTCTACGCAAAATTTTCTAAGTGTGAATTTTGGATTCCAAAAGTACAGTTTCTCGGACACGTGATTGAAAGCAAAGGCATTCACGTAGACCCAGCAAAGATCGAGTCAATTAAAGATTGGGCGTCTCCTAAGAGTCCAACAGAGATCCGCCAATTTTTGGGACTCACCGATTATTACAGAAGATTCATTGAAGGCTTCTCCAAAATAGCGAAGTCAATGACTAACCTGACACAGAAGAATGTAAAGTTTAATTGGGGAGAGAAGGAGGAAGCTGCATTTCAATTGATTAAACAAAAGCTGTGTAACGCACCCATTCTGGCCTTGCCTAAAGGATCAGAAAACTTCATTGTTTATTGCGATGCTTCGCATAATGGTTTGGGTGCCGTACTTATGCAAAATGAGAAAGTTATAGCCTATGTTTCTCGACAACTGAAGATCCATGAGAAAAACTACACGACTCATGATCTGGAACTTGGAGCTGTGGTGTTCGCTCTTAAGATGTTGAGACATTACTTATACAAAACAAGGTGCACCGTATTTACCGACCACAAGAGTTTACAACATATCCTTGATCAAAAAGAGTTGAACATGAGGCAACGACGTTGGTTGGAGTTGCTTAGTGATTACGATTGTGACATCCACTACCACCCGGGGAAAGCAAACGTTGTTGCTGATGCATTAAGAAGAAAAGAAAGGGTTAAACCTTTAAGGGTCCGAGCCTTAGTCATGACTATTGGCTTGAATCTTCCCAAGAAAATCCTAGAAGCTCAAACCGAAGCGTTAAAACTTGAAAACCTCACTGCTGAAGATGTTAGAGGTATGCTTCGACAAGACCTTACAAAGGAAAGATTGAAACCCCATGCGGATGGAACCATGTGTTTAAACAACAGGAGTTGGTTACTGTGTTATGGCGACTTAAGGACTCTAGTCATGCACGAGTCTCATAAGTCAAAATACTCTATTCATCCGAGTTCTGACAAGATGTATCAAGACTTGAAGCAGTTGTATTGATGGCCTAACATGAAGGCGAATATTGCCACTTATGTTAGCAAGTGTCTGACTTGTTCCAAAGTCAAGGCAGAGCATCAAAAACCTTCCGGCTTACTAGTCCAACCGGAGATTCCAGAATGGAAGTGGGAGAAAATCACAATGGATTTCGTCACTAAACTCCCTAAGACGACAAACAGTTATGATACCATTTGGGTGATCGTTGATCGTCTTACAAAATCTGCT
>BQNB010099863.1:0-24835 GCA_026074375.1 Tanacetum coccineum | reverse complement strand
TTATTGGTGTTGATATGTATTAGTACTGCTAGTAACATTAGTACTGCCAGTTGTTACTTAGTACTGCTAGTACAAAGAAACTTAGTATTGTTTGTATTACATTAGTACTGGTCATGTTTATTAGTACTGCTGGCAACTTGGTTAATACTGCCAGTATTAAAAGGTTAGTACTGTTGGATATTTATGTTGCTAGTGCTTTATATGTTTGTACTGCCTTCGTCGTCCGAGAAAGTTTAAATGCTGTTAGTTTTGTCCTAGAAAGAAGTTTATGCTGTTAGTGTTGTACGATATTGGATAAAACACATAGTTTGGTTCTCGGATAGTTTGTTCTTAGCCTGATCTATGGATAGTGGTTTTGAGAATTGGCAAGCTACAAAGGATAGGAGAATTTCCAGGTGTTCGTTTCACTTCAACACAACAAATGGTAATCAATTCACCATGTCTAACCGACACTAAGAATTGGCTATTCCAGTGCAAACGGCATCTGGTAAAGAAATCTCAAATCCGTTGATAGCTGATAGTTTGCTAAAAACTATATGGTTCTCAATTCACCATGTCTTACGACAAAGAAGTGGCTAGTCCAAAGCAAACGGCTCTTGGTAAAGACTTCTCAAATCCGTTGATGGCTGGTAGTTTGCCAAAAATTACAAAGCCAACTTAGTTGGATGTTGTTGTGTAGCTGTGAAGAGAAGACAATGACTAAAAGACAAAGTATGATTTGGTTTTTCAAAGAACATCAAACAGATCATCACAAAAACTATACATTTTTTGTGATTCACTTCAAAGTGATGAGGATAGTTTTGAACTTATTGAATTGATGATTCTTTGTACCAATTTTCTTACCATGGTTCATGATTTGGAGAATTTAAAAACCACTTATCTGATAATGAAGAAAGTTTGGGTGAGGATGCATCCAAACAGGGGAGGATTGATGATGCAGATGCAGAGGTTACCTTCATTGATGAGACTTCAAATGATGCTAGAAACAAAGAAACAACAAGATTCAACAACAATTAGAAGTGAGAATGTTTGGATACATCCTCCTGGTGATCAAGAAGCTTACATTGAAGAAACTTGATGATTAACAAGTGAATATCAAGTTTAGGGGAGGATTGTTGGGAATCTTTCATTCAAGAAACTTGATGATTAACAAGATGAATATCAAGTTTAGGGGAGGATTGTTGGGAATTAAAGATTCCTTGATGCTGTTTGAATTAAATGAAACAAGAGGGACTAAATTCGCATAATGTAAGATTTCTACACAAAAGATGGAAGAATGTAGAAGATATGAACAAAGAAAAAATAATCTGAAAAAAGGGGACATGATTGAATATTCAATATGAATAGTTTTCCCTTATACTTATGGAAAAATTAATAAGTATTAAATATGATGAGGAGGTTACAAGGTTTATTAGGAAAGCATTAAAATGTATTAATGTAGAATACATAGGAAAGTATTAAATGTGTTGTAACCTACTAGGACTCCTTGTACTATAAAAGGAGGTCCTAGGGTGTGGAGAAAATATATAAATCTCTACACAATCATCATATAAACGTTTTACTCATAGTTAGTTATAGCTTCAAGGTTGTAAACCCTATCACTATTAAGAGTTATCGTATTAATATATTGAAGCTGCAACGTTTGGTTAATTTGTTTATTATTCTTCTTAGTATCACAACCTAGTTCCCGCATAGTTTGTGATATTCCCAACCAAAATAGTTTCAACCATTAGTTTTCTTGGATTTATCCAATACAACTAAACCTTATATCAGCTAAGGAGTTAAAGATCTGTTCAGAACGGGATCAACAAAGGAGCTTTGTGGGATTACTGGAAAATGGGTGGTGATAAAATTAAGGTATCTGATGACGAATCTTCTGATCTTGAAGAGTACTGGAGTGACAAGGAGGAAGAAAGTGTTGAAATCTTTAAGATAGAAACTGACATTTTTGACTATGAGACACCTCTCTGTTTAGCATTCAATGAATTTAACTACCTTCTCAAAGTAGATCCGGACTTACTACATAGGATATTATGGGTTTAAAGACCTATGAAATACAAAGACGCCCTGAGCTATGAGGAACAGAATGTAATCATCAGGCCATGGCTCGATAATGGAATATGGAAGGAGCCAAAACTAGTCAAACACGATTGCAAACCTTTCAATTATAAGACTGGATGTTCAGAATGGCCAACATGTAGTTGGAGAGAGGATGGTTATTGTAATGGAGGAAATTTGCCCGAAGCTTACCATATTGGAAACTCGCTCCATTACCAAGACCTTGAATGGTACGAGGCTTTGGAAGATAGCGAACTAAAAGATAAAGCTTTAAGGAATAAAGCTATCATGGAAGGTTTGATCAGTGATGATGAATCATGCAATTATTGTTGGAGAAGATAGAAAAGCCATGAGATTACCTACCACGATCACGATGAAATAGAGAATGAAACTCATGATGAAAGACAAGAGTTATGTAAAGCTCACAAACTACCAGTATGCAATATAAGGAGATTCAAGATGATCAAGTATTATTTTGGATAAGACGAAGAGTATGTTGCTGTTAAAGAAGATGAATACGACGATTTAGCAAGAACAAGCAATGAGGTATGCCGAGTATATCAAGAAATCTTTCGCATGATAGACGAAGGATGGATGGTTACGCGCACTGAATAAAGAGAAGCTGAAGAAAAGTCTAACTTAAAGACTTCGCTGTAAACAAAAGTGCTTCCCGGAGACAACCCATGGGAATGTTTATTAATTTTATCGAGTCTGCATCCCAGACATCAATACGGCGTATCCGCTTCTAAAACAATATGGCGTATTGATTGTCTGGACGTTATCAGTCTTTACTTTTTATGCACTTTAAAATCATTATTGTCAGTTCTGGCAATACGGCATATTCATGCACATGATACGGCGTATTTAACAGACTGACCCGTATTTAGATACTTTTTACAGGTTTCTCAATACAGCGTATTCTAGTTCATGGATACGGCGTATTGGTCTCCTGTACAGTTTGTTTAGTTTAGTTTAAATTAACCGTAGGTACCAAGATAGGAATGCACATGTTTTTCCTATATTTTTATACAGGACCTCGTGAAAGAAATATCGACGAATATTGGTGGAGAATTTACAAATCTGGAGATCTTGAAGTGTTGGAGTCTTGAAACTTCAAGGCGGCTACTCAACACACAATCTTGCTCAATAAACTCAACATGGAGAATCTACCGAGCAAATATTAGGGGAGTTTCTCATTTTAATTCTTTTTAATTCCCGTATTTAATGTTTTATCTATACAACGAGGACGTTGTATAATTCAAGTGGGGAATGGAATTAGAATGTTTACTTGTCCTATTTTTCACACTAAAATGCTTAAATTTAAAAAAATTCAAGCATACTTTTGTGAAATTACATGTTACATAACCCGCACACAATAACCCTTATTAGACATTGTGAGAATTTAACCTTATTTGTTTCTAAATGTTTACCCAAATTCCACAAAATATGAGTTTGCCGGTGATGTTGTAGACTTTAGATTTTGTCTTGGTATATCACTCAGACGCATCAGCAAGTGAATAGTACTAATAGATTTTAGATGAAGTAACTTGTTTAAATTGGTAAATTTTAGGATTACACCCAAAACGCCTTTACATGTTGCTTATTAACTAACTACACTGGTTAGTTAACCCCCGTATAAACCCTTTGTTTACTCTTATTTTAAGAGTAAGATACCCCTAGAACAACCCGTAGAGCCAATCCTTTAGGAACTACACCAATTATTTATTTTGTTACACCTTTACACCTTAGCCTACCCTGTTAGATTAAGTTTTATTTTTTACCATTGCTAGATTGCTTAAAGTTGTAAAGTATTGTATTTCCCAGAGTCTAGTGTCAATTTGGTACGATTGGAAGAATATTTGCACATCGCAAATGGAATGTATATTAAGTCGAAAACTCATGTATTTTACTACCAACCAATTAATGGTAACGTCCAAAAACGAAAATTACCAAAGGAATTATCCGGAATTATTATGAATCGTGAAGATGGTGAAATTACACCGGAGTTCATAGTATAGTGTTAGCAAAAAAAAATCGAAAATATTAGAAAAATCGCAACAAAAAATAGAGAAGGAAAGTTTGAAGATAATTGTTTCGCAACTATCGAAGGAATTACACGAAGGATCGATTATTCGTTGATACAAATCGACGATGTAGAGTATTGTATAAAGCGGAAGATATCGCCACTTGCCTTGTAAAGTATGTAAAGTATGGGACGATTGGGAAGTTGACCGTTACGGGAACGCCAACTTAGGTGGTTGTTTTTTATCTATGATCAAGATGTTGGAAATAGTTGTGTCTTTATCATGGTAACGGTCAGGAAAAAAGTATCTAGCAACTTGTATTTTAGACTTAATCTATTTGTTTTGTAATTTTTATTTAACAACAATTTAATTCCCTTTCCTAATCATTTAACTATAGGTTTACCGCGAATGAGGATTGATCAGCGTACAGTCTATTCTATCGTTACGGCCAGAATGCATGTCTCAGCGCCCTTGTGTTTTATTACTATTGGTGAAAGCTAAGAAGATCCATACCCTATATTACTCTACTATTCCTACTCTTTAGCTTATTCGAGGTGGGAGTGAGCAATCACATTGTCTATCCCGACGTAACGGGGTGTAATGTATGGTCTTTTTATGGCACCCTCCTGGAATATTGGTACCATAGATAAAGATTAGTTAGAGTAATCAACCCTAAGCCCTTAACAAACAAACTCATATTTACCCTTTATAAACTTTTACTAACTACCTTAGCTGTTAGCGGTGGTGGAGGAAGTGTATCCTTGCCAACTTTATACTAGAAAACCTCCGTCATGAGACTGAGCACTTAAGCGAATTTATTACACGTTACTACATAGATTAAGTTGAGTATTTGAGTGTTTTTCATCTTCCTATTTTTGTGAGGTGTTTGGTGTGTACTTGAATAGATCAATTTAAATGCTTTAACGAAAAATATCCTTAGGGATACATTTTTATAAACTTCTAAAGGCTACTTGAGGACAAGTAGGATTCAAGTGGGGGGGATATTTGATGACATCAAATAACGTCTATTTTATAGCATTATTTATCCCATGTAATTAACCCATTTTGTATAATTATTGCAAAGAATTGTTACTTAATCGTTTATACTTAAGAATTGCAGATAAGAATAAGAGTACTTGGCAATATTAGCAAAAGGCGGGCATTCTGGAGCTTAAACGAAGATAACTATTCTGACAACTAATACACCATATCCATCAAGGAAGATACGACGTATTTCCGTGCATCATACGCCAATACCATTGATGACTAATAACGACATATTGGAGATATAAATGTGAATATTCTGGAAGATATCAAATGTAGTCCCTACTCCAAGAAACCCAATCACGCCCGTATCCAATACAATGGATACGCCGTCTCGACAACCTGACGTCCCAGACTATAAATACAAAACTCAAAAATGAGTTTTAAGTGTGCTAAATCATATTCTCGATACCTAAACCACAAAAGTCGATTTTCAGAGGAGAAAAAGAGCAGAAGAGGTCTTGCAACGCATTCCAATCCATAGGAGACAACGTGTAATTTCTTATACTTTTGTAATCGTTCAGTTTTTGGTATCATTCGTTAACTCGGTTAGTTTACCTTGGCTAAGCGTTACACTTGTAATAATTATGATTGTTTGAAGGCTAAAACCTTCAGGTATAAGCCATTATTATAAGATCTGAATGTTTGGTTTTGTTTATATCTCGATTTCTTAATTTATCGTTGTATGCTTGTTTATGTTTATCAATTTATACTTGTTTACGTGCTTTTGTATGCGACCTATCATTCAACTGGATCTAGTGATACGGACCAAGTAATCTAGATGTCGGGATACTCTCTGTATAGTGATTTATAACATCTATAAATCATAGGATCATGAATATTTCCTTCTAAAATCGAGCTAAGGATATGCTACTGGCTTAACTAGTTTAACGGAAATTGCCTTTGTGTTTATTGTAACATGTTGACTATTAGTAAATCTAGATAAATCAACATATAATCGTTCTAATTCCATTGGAAAGTTTTAACAAGTGGACTACTAGAGTATAAATTACCATTAAGCAGTAAGTGGGTAAATCTCTATGAGCTAGGGTTTAACAAGATCACCATTGCTTTAATCCTTAAGATGAATTATAATCAATATACAAGGATGCTTTATGCAGATACTTTAATTGTGACAAAATTAATGTGTCTAGGTCTTAGGATGAAGTCCCGCCTAAGTCTAAGAATGATATGCCTATTCGAGATAAGTAATCATTGCACCAAATAAACAAACCAACTTCTAATCGGATTAATAATCTGGCTAATACAAATTTTCTATCATAAGGCTCGACCGCTCTTTTATCTTCTGTTAATTTGCTTGCGTGAGTTAAAGAGTCTTGAATTGATTGTAGTCACCAACCAAACCCGTGCCTCTCTCTTAGGCTGAAACCCCCCTTTTACCTATTAGAATTAGGATTAGAACTAACATAGAGAGCCGTATGTTTGACGTAGACTAGATAACTTAGATTAGATAACCAAAATATTAATAAATTGAGAGATTTAACCTTGCTTCAAGTGGTCGACACCCTACTTACCACGAATCTACCACTGGACCAGGTACACTGCCCGTTAAAGTGTTGTTTTTGGTTAAGTCGGCAAAATAATAAATTTAAATACTGAATCTAATAATATACACCACACAACAACACATCAGACAGTCAATTGCTTTATGATGTATGCCAATTCTTGAGCAGCATATGAGCATCTAAAACATTATGGGATGCTATACGTGCACATAGGCTGCTCAAGAATAAGAATGTGTATAAGCAGTTTGAGTGTTAATCGTAACGGTAGTTAAAAACAGGTTGTGTATTTGGATGACACTCCCTTTGTTTGTTTTTTTACCAATTTGAGCCAGTACAATATCGATTGGTTATTGTTCAGTGTCTAATGACCATAGGCGATGAAGACACTATTGCCTATATGCGTTGATTGTTTTCCTTCCATGATGAATTGGTGGGTCATGACGGGTGTAAGTGACCTGTATCTTGGCAAGTCAGCATTAATAATAAAGGTGTTTGCAGCCATGGCGGGTCGAACACCCTCTTAGTCAAAATTACGCTCGCAAATCTGAGCCAAAAAATTAAGCACTGAGGTAGAAATTTTAAGAGGTTTAAACTCTGCTATAAGCCATTGATCCTTCGAATAAGTTTATTTCATTTTATTTGTTGACTGACTGCTTCAAACACCATAATGATTGTTCGAGATGATAGGGTTATACCACTATCACTGGCTTGAACAGAGAAAATAACTTATGATTTAGTAGTCGTGACAGTGACAAAACCCTTATCGTATGGTTGCATGCTACATTATGTTTGTTAACCATTATTTACACACTAATTTCATGCTACCTTAATGAGGTGATGATGAATATGATAACAAATACTCTAACACATGGAGCCAAATCGATCATTCAAAATGGCAAAAGTTAACGCGCACTTGGCAAGGGAGGGGGCACCAAATTGTGCTTGTAGCCATGGCGCGTTACACACTCTTTTATACATATTATTGTATTAGTGTGTTATATTAACGTGGGTGATTATTCATATCACATTCCTATTTGCAGACCCTTTTTGAGTTAGTTGTTTATGATGAAGATACTATTGCATTTGTGTACTTATTGCTTTGCAACCACAATAAGTTTTCGGACCGTGAAGTAAATTGACCAGGATCGTGGCAGGGTAGCACGACAACGTCTTGTAGGCATGCCGGTCTGATACCCCTTTAACTTGTTTTGGCCTTCACATGTTTTGAGCTAAACCATTTCATCTTGATGAGTAAGTGAATGAGATGGTAGTGGTGGATAGAAATGTGACTAAAACAGAAGAGATCGCGTAAAGTAGGAGAGGTTTATGTAAGTGACGGGGAAATGTGTATTTACCAAATGACCTAGTTTAAATAGTATAATATATTTACTTATCATGCGGCTTTTAACTTTTGTCTCTTATGACCAACTCTGTTTTCAAAGTATCAATCAACAACAACGCTTTTGAAACTGAAATTATATTCCTGATCGTGGTGACTGATTACTTAAACACAGGAATGATCGTTGAAGTGTGATATAGGTTTTGGCACTATCACGCGTGCTTAAGTAGGGTTAGGATCATAACATTGCACCATGCCGGATTATCCTTTTAGATTGTTTTATCTTGGCGGGGTTGGCGGCTGGTTACCGATTCTACAACCATGAAGAAAAAATTTATAACGTTTTCTTGTATTTGTATATCCGAACCCTACTTTTTACTGTTTGAAATGACAAACTACTTGAAATAGGCATATGATATGTGTATGTTATAATCTTTATGGCAAATCATTCCCTCATTTGCAAGCAACCGTATGTGTTACCGTTCACTTTATTAATGTTCAAGAATCTGTTGCTTACTGCCTATCAGTTTCTAGACCGCGTTGGGTGCCACCCAGCCGTATCTTGGCATGGCATCACTATATTGTGTTTGCAACCACGGCAGGTAGGGTGCCCTTTTATCCGATTCTAGCATCGCAAGTGTGAACTGAACTTGATTTTTTGTTATTATAATGCTTGCATAATTGGTGTTTTCATCATAGTTGTCTGCTTTGGCTTACACTTGGCTTGCCTATCTCATGTTAGCTTTTTATTTTTGCGAATTATAGGCAATGATGATACTATGACATTAGTGAGGTCCTTATTGATAACGATGTGTCAAATCGGCACGTATCTTGGCATTGGCAGCAACCAAACAGATGGTGCTTTGCCTCCATTATGTGTCGAACACCTTTTTTTAATCTTGATCCGCACATTGCAATCTAAGCTATTTAATATTTAGGTTATACGTCTCTATTGAACACACCCTGTGATCCATGTCAGGGAAGTCAACAACACCTGAATTCGAGAGTGAAATTATATCTCTTTGGGTGTTGACTACTTACTTGAACGTAAGAATGATCTTTTGAGTGTGATAGGGGTTTTGGCACTGTCATGCGTGCTTAAATATAGAAAATGGCTTCTAATTCGGCATACGTGAAAGTGACAAAACCCTTATCGTATAGTCGGATGCTACATTGTCTTGGTAACCATTATTTACATCTGATGTCCCACCAATTTCATGCTACCTTGATGAGGCAGTGATGAATATAAGCAGTCTTTGTAGAACGCGTGGAAGTCCATAACTTTGGCTAATAAACCTATTAGGTATACAGTCCATGACAACTTACGTTTCCCTCAGACCTCAAGCTCATATCTGAGTCAACTGAACCTTCTTGGAGGCATCGTAATTACCGTTTCTTTACAATGTAATAAAGTCAGGCAAAGATGATAACGGAAGTCTGATGCCCTTAGCTGTATTTGTTTCCTAATCCTTGACAGGTTGTCTACGCGTATGGCATCTCATTTTATGTTATAGGCGCTAATAAGCTGCTCAAGAATAGGAAACAAATACAGCTAAGGCTCAGACTTTCGTTATCATCATTGCCCGACTTTATACATTGTAAAGAAACGGTAAAATACCGATGCCTCCAAGAAAGGATCAGTTGACTCAGATAAGAGCTTGAGGTTCTGAGGAAACGTAAGTCTGTCATGACTGTATACCTAATAGGTTTGCTAGCCAAGTTATGGACTTCCACGCGTTTTACAAAGACTGCTTATATTCATCACTGCCTCATCAAGGTAGCATGAAATTGGTGGGACATCAGATGTAAATAATGGTTACCAAGCACAATGTAGCATCCAACTATACGATAAGGGTTTTGTCACTTTCATGTATGCCAAATTAGAAGCCATTTTCTATATTTACGCAAGCATGACAGTGCCAAAACCCCTATCACACTCAAAAGATCATTCTTACGTTCAAGTAAGTAGTCAACACCCAAAGAGATATAATTTCACTCTCGAAATCGTTGTTGTTGACTCCTGACATGGACACAGGGGTGTTCAATAGAGACGTATACCTAAAATTAATAGCTTAGATTTGCAAGTGCGGATCCAGATAAAAAAGGTGTTCGACACATCATGGCTGCAAGCACCACTTTGTTTGGTGCTGCCCTGCCAAGATACGTGCCGATTTGACACATCGTTATCAATAAGGACCTCACTAATGTCATAGTATCATCATTGCCTATAATTCGCAAAAATAAAAAGCTAACATGAGATAGGCAAGCCAAGTGTAAGCCAAAGCAGACAACTATGATGAAAACACCAATTATGCAAGCATTATAATAACAAAAAATCAAGTTCAGTTCACACTTGCGATGCTAGAATCGGATAAAAGGGCACCCTACCTGCCGTGGTTGCAAACACAATATAGTGATGCCATGCCAAGATACGGCTGGGTGGCACCCAACGCGGTCTAGAAACTGATAGGCAGTAAGCAAACAGATTCTTGAACATTATAAAGGAACGGTAAAATACGGATGCTTGCAAAAGAGGGATCGATTTGCCCATAAAGATTATAACATACACATATCATATGCCTATTTCAAGTAGTTTGTCGTTTCAAACAGTAAAAAGTAGGGTTCGGATATACAAATACAGGAAAACGTTATAAATATTTTCTTCATGGTTGTAGAATCGGTAACCAGCCCCGCCAAGATACAGACAATCTAAAAGATAAATCCGGCATGGCTGCAAAGTTATGAACCTAACCCTACTTAAGCACGCGTGATAGTGCCAAAACCTATATCACACTTCAACGATCATTCCTGTGTTTAAGTAATCAGTCACCACGATCAGGAATATAATTTCAGTTTCAAAAGCGTTGTTGTTGATTGATACTTTGAAAACAGAGTTGGTCATAAGAGACAAAAGTTAAAAAGCCGCATGCTATCATTACATTATACTACTATATTAAACCTAAGTTCATTTGGTAAATACACAATTCCCCATCACTTACATAAACCTCTCCTACTTTACGCGCTCACTTCTGTTTCAGTCACATCTTCTTCCACCAACTACCATCTCATTCATACTCATCTAAGAATGAAACGGTTTAGCTAAAACATGTGAATGCCAAACCAGATAAAGGGGTATCAGACCCGGCATGCCTATAAAGACATTGTCGTGCTACCCTGCCACGATCCTGGTCAATTTTAGCCTTCACGGTCCGAAAACTTATTGTGGTTGTAAAGCAATAAGGGCACAAATGCAATAGTATCTTCATCACGAACAACAAACTCAAAAAGGGTCTGTAAACAGGAATGTGATATGAATAATCACCCACGTTAATATAACACACTGATACAATAATTTGTATAAAAGAGTGTGTGACGCGCCATGGCTACAAGCACAATTTGGTGCCCCCTGCCAAATTGCGCGTTAACTTTTGCCAGTTTTGAATGATCGTTTGGCTTAGAGAAGAGTATATAGTTATCATATTCATCATCACCTCATTAAGGTAGCATGAAATTAGTGTGTAAATAATGGTTAACAAACATAATGTAGCATGCAACCAAACGATAAGGGTTTTGTCACTGTCACGACTACTAAATCATAAGTTATTTTCTCTGTTCAAGCACACGTGATAGTGGTAAAACCCCTATCATACTCGAACCAATCAATTTAGTATTAAGCTCATTCAGTCCAACAAAAATAATGAAGAACAAATATCTAAGATTCAATTGGCTTATTCAGAGCTTAAACCTCCTTAAAAATTTCTACCTCAGTGCTTAATTTTTTGGCTCAGATTTGCGAGCGCAATTTTGACTAAGAGGGTGTTCGACCCGCCATGGCTGCAAACACCTTTATTATTGATGCTGACTTGCCAAGATACAGTCCACTTACACCCGTCATGACCCACCAATTCATCATGGAAGGAAAACAATCAACGCATATAGGCAATAAGTCTTCCATCTCCTTATGGTCATTAGACACTGAAACAATAACCAATCGATTGTACTGGCTCAAATTGGTAAAAAAACAAACAAAGGGAGTGTCATCCAAATACACAACCTGTTTTTAACTACCGTTACGATTAACACTCAAACTGCTTATACACATTCTTATTCTTGAGCAGCTTGGATCTAATCTATTGCTAAAAACCAAAATATCAAATAAAAATTAAGATTAATTTTCACTCCCCGGCAGCGGCGCCAAAAACTTGATGTGTCGTCGTTGTATGGTGTATATTTTTATGTTTCAAGTTTTAAATTTATATTTTTCCGACTTAACCAAAAACAACACTTTAACGGGCAGTGTACCCGGACGGTGGTAGATTCATGGTAAGTAGGGTGTCGAATACTTAATGCGAGGTTAAATCTCTCAATTTATTAATATTTTGGTTTACTAATCTAAGTTAATTCTAATCTAAGTCAAACCTATGCTAATCCTATGTTAGTTCTAATCCTAATTCTAATAGGTAAAAAGGGGGTTTCAGCCCGATAGACAGGCACGGGTTTGGTGGTGACTACAATCAATTCAAGACACTTTAACCCACACAAGCAAATTAATAGAAGATAAAAGAGTGGTCAAGCCTTATAATATAAAACTGTATTAGCCATCATTAATCCGATTAGAAGGTTGGTTTGTTTATTAAGTGCAATGATTACTTATCTCGAGGTGGCATATCATTCTTTGACTTAGGCGAGACTTTATCCTAAGGCCTAGACATGTTAATTTTGTCACAATTAAAGCATCCGTATAAAGTATCCTTATTGGCTGATTATAATCTATCTTAGGGATTAAAGCAATGGTGATCTTGTTAAACCCTAGCTCATAGAGAATTTACCCACTTACTGCTTAATGACGATTTATACACTAGTAGTCCACTTGTCCAACTATCCAATAGAATCATAACGTTATATGTTAAATTATCTAGGTTCACCTGCTACTCAACTTGTTCAATAAACCAAAGGCAATTTCTGTTAACTAGTTAAGCCAGAAGCATATCCTTAGCACGATTTTAGCAGGACAATATTTGTAATCTTATGATTCTAGATGTATAAATTAATATATGGGGAGCTATCCCGGCATCTAAATTAATTGGTCTGTATCACTAGATCCAGTTGAATGATAGGTCGCATACAAAAGCACGTAAACAAGTATAAATTGATAAACATAAACAAGCATACAACGATAAATTAAGAAATCGAGATATAAACAAATCCAAATATTTAAATCTTCATAATAATGGCTAATACCCGAAGGTATTAGCCTTCAAACATCATAATTAATACAAGAGTAATGGCTTAGCCAAGGTAAACTAACCGAGTTAACGAATGATACCAAAAACTAAACGATTACAAAAGTATAAGAAATTACACGTTGTCTCCTATGGATTGGAATACGTTGCGAGACCTCTTCTGCTCTTTTTCTCCTCTGAAATCGACTTTTGTGGCTTAGGTATTGAGAATATGATTTAGCACACTTAAAACTCGTTTTTGAGTTTTGTATTTATAGGGTTTGGAGTCAGTGTCGATACGGCGTATCCAATGTCTTGGATATGACGTACTGGAGTTTCTTGGAGTAGGGACCACGTTTGATATCTTCCAGAATATTTTATTCCCATATAGCTTGTATACGGCGTATTGCCTTTCCTGGATAAGGCGTATTGGTCTTGTGTCCTTCGTGGTCTTTGGTGAGTGCAAGAACAGATACACCGTATCTTCCTTGATGGATATGGCGTATTAGTTGTCAGAACAGTAATCTTCAAAATATCTTCGTTTAAGCTCCAGAATGCGTGCCTTTTAGTTAAGTTTCACCAAGTACTCCATAATTACTACAATTCTCAAATATGAACGATTAAGTAACAATTCTTTGCAATAATCATACAAAATTGGTTAATTACATAGGATGAATGATGCTATAAAATAGACGTTATTTGATGTCATCAAGGTTCTTTGTTGTAGTTCTAAGTGCCCTTATGTTTGAGTCCATATTTTCAATGGATTTCCTAATCCATTCATCATCCGCAACCTGTTTTTTAATTGATTCATGACAAAATTTGATGATGGTTTCCTAGAAGGATCTTATATACTTACTCTGCTCAACTGCCTTATCCTCTTTTTCAAGAGGACACTCCTTGGTTAGATGTGCCCCTTTAAAACTTGCTTGAGTGGCATTAACGTTATTTATGCTATCGTTGATTTTTTCTTAGTGGTTGTTTCATCATACCAATTATGTGAATGGTCTGGTATGACTTGTATTGATTTAAGGGCTTGAGTTGGTGTCATTAGGGGAATGTACCCTCTAGATTCAAGCATTCTGCGGGAAGAGATGTCTAATCTAGTGTAGAAGATATAAACCTTTTGTTGGCAGTTCAGATCATGCTGCGGAAATCTGTAAAGAAGATTCTTGTATCTTGCCAAGCATGATACAATGTCTCGTCTATCTCTTGTTTAAAATTGCGAATTTCTTCTAATTTCTTGGCAATTTTAAAAGGTGAACAATATTGCTAGATGAACTCTTTCTCAAGAAGATCCCAAGTATTGATCATTCCTACTGGAAGCCTTTTTTTCCACCTCAAGGCCTGCCCCTTGAGGGTAATAGGAAATACTCTAAGCATAACGGCATCATGAGTGACGCTAGGGAAGTGGAAGAGATCTACGATCTCTAATACCCTCCGCACATGTTCGTGGGCATCTTCATCATCAGTACATGCTAAAAGTTTGCGTCTTAATTCCCTCATAATGTTGCTATTTATCTTGAATTCGACGTCATCGCCAATCTTAGGTTTCACTATGCCCGGTTTGTTGTTATCTTGAATTAAAACCTGGTATTGCTCTATGGTGAACGCGCTGATATCTATATCATCACCCATATCTGAAAATTTACAAGAAAAACTGGCAGAATATATTTACAAAAGAATACAATATATACAAAAATTCAAATTATTACTAATTTTTAGCTCTCCGGCAACGGCGCCAAAAACTTGATGCGTATTTTATTTTAAAATATATTTTATTCAAGTTTTAAATTTATAAAACCCGATTCACGTGAAAAACGCACTAACGGGCAGAGAACCCGACCGTAAGTAGTGTAGATATGGTAAATCCGAGCTCGTCCTAAGAGCTAAGTGTTAATTAGTTTTAACTTGAATTGTCACATTTGAAAATGGTTTTAAGATTGATTTATGAAAATAACAAGAAAGTAAAGTGCGAAAATAAAAGAGATAGAACTTATCAGGGAGAGAAGCATACTAGCCTAGCCATTTCATTACTACCGTTATAACTATGTTTTCCTATGCAATGTTACACCATGGTTTTATTAGTGGTTTCTAAAGTCGACATATGTGAATAGATATGTTTAGTCTGCCTTATAATTCCTGCGATCCTGAATCCCCCGAAAGTCATGACGGTAGGGCAACCAGGTCATACTGATTAATCCCAACTATCACAAGAACTAGTCTAATAACCTATGCAGATTATTAACCCTCTCTGAAAGAGTTCTTGTGATTTTTAAGTATATTAGGTGATAGAGGCGGTAACAAGGTTAGTTCCTACACTAGGGTTAGAATGATCATCCTTCCCTAGTACCCTGCTAATCCTATATTCAAGTGATAATCTAATAACAGGATTAATATGATCTAAACCACCCGTAATACTACCAAAACCTAGGGTTACACGACAGTCAAAAGGATATCCAACGAAACCATGATCTAACAAGAAACAAACATTATAACAACAGTAGATTCATGACTAGGCTAGCACTTGAAGTGCTTAGGTGCTCATAGCAACAACACATCAAGAATTAATAAAGATAATCATTGATGGAAAACTCATAATTCTTATAGAAGTTGTTTATGAACGATTAAATACAAAAGTAAGTTAAGTGTGATCTCCCTTGGACTTTTGATGGAATTCTTAGAGCTATGGAGGCCTTGATCACCCCTTAGATCTATGGTGGAATGGTTGATGATAAAGTGGCTGAATGAGGCCTTTATTTATAGATTTCGAATAGTTTATGGCGTAACCTTTTAGGGGTTTACGCCGTAAACTGATGACGTGCACTTTTCATTTTGTAGGTTTAAAGGATGGTATGGCGTAATCAAGTGTCCATGTTAATCCGTAATACTGACTCATATGTCTTAGCCTTCCATAATAATAATGTTATGGTGTAAACCTTGTGTGTGGTTACGCTGTAATCTTGCTGGGTGATGTGTCTTGCCTTAAATAGGTTATGGCATAATACTATCGTAGGGGTTACACCGTAAAGTCTCGTAAGAATATGTATTTTCTTCATTTTTTGGTCCTTTTCATGTGTTTCTTGTTACATACTTGCATTATACTTGAAAATAATAAAATAACCGTAAAAGTATCGAATTCAAGTATTTATAACACAATTGAAAGTATTTTTAGGGGAAAATTAACACTAAAAAGTATCAAATATTTGATGTTATCAAAAGGGTTAAGCGTGTTGTGGGGTACGTGGTCGGAGAAGCACAAAATGCGTTTATAAAAGGCAGACACATCCTAGATGGGGTTATCGTTGCAAACGAGACAATGACATATTTAAAACATCAGAAGGAGAAAAGCTTAATATTCAAAGTTAACTTCGAGAAGGCATATGATAGTATTAACTAAAGGTTCTTATTGAATATCATAAAAGGATAGGATTTGGGAATAAATGGTGTAAATGGATAGAAGCGTGTCTCAAATCATCATCAACATCTATATTAGTCAATGGTTCGCCATTAGAGGAATTAGGGGTTAAAAGAGGAGTAAGACAAGGTGATCCGCTTGTGCCTTTTCTTTTTATTTTGGCAACAGAGGGGTTAAACGCGATTATGAGCGAAATGGTAGAAAAAGGTGTATTTAGAGGAGTCAAGGTAGGTTCAGATCATGTCACGGTTTCTCATTTATAATATGCAAATGATACCATTTTTTTCGGGGAATGGAACAAAGTGAATGCTAGGCCCCTTATGTGTATTCTTAAGTGTTTTGAAGAGGTATCGGGATTACGGGTGAATTATGACAAAAATAAATTATACGGTTTGGGGGTTAGTGACGAGGAATTTAGAATTATGGCTAGTTGGATGGGATGTGATATAGGGGAATTTCCTTTTACATATTTGGGCTTACCCATAGGTGAAAACATGAGTCGGGTGAACGTGTGGAAACCCATGGTTGACAAATTCAAGAATAGGTTGGCAGATTTTAGCGGATTAGAAAGCGAAAAAAATGTCGTTCGAGGGTCGATTAACATTGGTAAAATTAGCTCTCGATAGTTTGCCATTGTATTACTTCCTAATATTCCATGTGCCTTTGAGTGTTATAAAAACTCTTAAGCGTATTAGGAAAAAATTCTTTTAGGGTGGGAATAGGGAGGGTAAAAAGCTTTCTTGGGTTAAATGGGATTTGATTCTTTCTTCTTTTAGGGATGGGGGGCTAAACATGGGTTCTTTTAGGGCAAAAAATTTAGCGCTATTGGGTAAATGGTGGTGGAGATTTAAGACGGAGGGTAGAGGTAATGGGTTAGGGTTATAAAAAGTATACATGAGGCTTGTGGGGGTCTAGAGGGTATTCACGTGGGTGTGGGGGGTGACGAAGGCGGGGAGGGGGTTTAGACTGATATTATGAAGATCGGTGTGGAGATTGATTTGGTCGGGGTAGACTTTACTTCTTCATGTTTAGGAGTGTTTGGTGACGGGAGAGATATTAGGTTTTGGGAGGATAGATGGGTGGGAAATAAGAGACTTCGCGATAGATTTACTAGATTGTATCATATTGATAGTAGGAAAGAGGATAGTGTATTAGATAAGGGTTATTGGGTAAATAACGAGTGTAATTGGGCGTGGGAATGGAATAGGAATATTAGTGGTAGGGTATGTAGGGAATATGAAGATTTAATCGAGGTATTGCAAAATGTTGTTGTTTCTAACACTTGTAGGGATAGATGGAGGTAGACGCTTGAGGAAGACGATGAATTTAAGGTTAAAACGCTTACAAGTTTGATTGAGGAGAAGATTATTCAAGTGGATAGTGGTGGTCACGACACACTTTAGAACAAATTAGTGCCTAAAAAGGTCAACATTTTCGTGTGGAGAGCACGCAAAGGTAGACTCCCAGTTTATGTGGAATTCAATAAGAGAGGCATTGACTTGGACTCGGTTCTTTGTGCATCATGTAATGATAGTGTGGAGTCATGTGCTCATTGTTTAGTCACTTGTGATTTAGCAATGAGTGTGTGGGCCAAACTATTTTATTGGTAGAAGGCGGGGAGTGCTAACATTTTTACAATTGAGGATATTTTATCTCATTGCGGAAATGTTAGTATTCCTAACCCTCTATCATATATTTGGCAAGCGGTAATCTGGACTACCGGCTACTTTATTTGGAAGGAGAGAAATGCTCGTGTGTTTGGAAACAAAGTATCTAGTGTTAATAAGATTTTTCAAGACACCCAACTCAAAAGCTTTGAATGGATTGTAAGAAGACCAAAGAAATATAAAGCGTTATATTGGCAACAATGGCTTTGAGACCCTCAGAATAGTCATCTACAGTAACAGTTTGGTTTGTTTTGAGCAATTGCAGGCTTGTAGTATGCCAAATGTTCTCTTAGTTTTCAACAACACTAATTTTAGCCATTATCATGTCATTCTTTAGTTAATGCTTTGTCCTTGGCATGGATATCGTTAAGGTTTCATTTCCTATGGTTTAGTTTTTGCTGCATATCTCAGGTTCTCAGTTCTGCTGTTCGGGATCAATTTTTTGTCTATCTTTAGTTCGTGATATGCAATTTTAGTAGTAAAGTCTGTGAAATAGAAAAAGTGTGTCTGGTCAGGTATAGTGTAGGTTGGTTCCTTTTTCTGTGCTACCACATCAATAGGGGGTTGTTTAGTTCTGTTCTTCTGTAAATTCTATTATGGGTGTAAAAGTCTTGCAGGTCCTTTTGCTCATGTTTACATGACTGCACATTTTGGCTTCTTCCTATGTAGTTTTGTCATTTGACAAATCATATGGGATATGGGGCAAGTTTTTTGGGAGTTTGTGGCTATGTGGTCCCTTTGTTTTTTAGTCATTCGGTGTGTTGGTTTTAGTTTTAGCTGAAGTGGGGTTGTTTAGTATAAGCTTTGTCTTGCTCAATCCGGGTCTCTTTTGGCTTGTATTTTGTTTTTCTTGTTTGGGTTCATTCTCTTCAATCGTCTTGTTTGGAGAGATGGAAGGCCGTTTGTTTGTATCGTTCTTTTTTGTTTTATATATTGTTGCCTTTCTAAAAAAAGCTTATTTGTTTAAGTTCTTGCAGCTTCAAGAGGTTGTTCGAGATCCGAAATATTTGGGTTGTTGTTAAAAAAAATACATTGGCAGCTGCATAAGGGTATGAATTTTGTTGTTGTTGCTGTTGCTGTTGCTGTTACTGTTACTGTTGCTATTGTTGTTGTTGTTGTTGTTGTTGTTGTTGTTGTTGTTGTTGTTGTTGTTGTTGTTGTTGTTGTTGTTGTTGTTGTTGTTGTTGCTGTTGATGTTGTTGTTGTTGTTGTTGTTGCGGTTGTTAGTCCTAGTGTTGTTGCTATTGTTGTTGTTGTTCATTTATGTTTTTTTATTATGTTTTAGGCATCTAAGGTTTGAGAAATCATATATTGCATGTGTTGTTTGTAAGTGTTTTCCGTTTTCTTTACAAATGTCACTAATATATATTTTTGCCTTGGAATTTGTGAATGTTTAAGAATAGCTTTATCTTGCCGTGATATTATGGTGAAATAAAAAATTGGAACCACTTATTGAAGGAAGTTTAGGTGTAATGTTGTTGTGCTTTGATGAGGCATGTGATTGTATCTTTGGTCTATTAAAGTAGACATGTATATTGCATAATTTACTATGCCTAAAGAATGTTGCATTTGATATGGAAATGTATATAAGTTGCGCTTAATTTGTCAATGATGATCTTTTTAGTTCTTTTGTTTCCTTGCGCATAGTAGAAGGATGGCCGATTGTGAGATTTACTCAAATCAACAACCTCTTAGGTCGCAATTGAGACATAAATTAATATGAGTTGAATTTGTCTTCAAATGTGCGACTAGTATTTTTTTTATTGTTGCTCACGTATAAATAAGCCATCTCATAAACAGTATCTGAGCCTTTGAAAAAAGCATAACAAGCATGCCTAATATGTAATAGCTGGTGTAATTTTTTGGTCCCGTTTCGTTTATTGGTCGAAGTTGACTCATTAGATGTTGTTTGTTGGCCCTTTTGGTTATAAATTAGACAAATGATCTTCCAAAAGGTTTGAAAATATGAACGATGTAACCTTTGTAGATTTCTAGACCGTTAATGTTCTGTCAGATTCTTTATTTTATTGCCTTTTAGTGTTTTCTGTCAGGATCAGTGACCGTGTTAACGACAATCAATCTTTATCCTAATCATTTAATAGTTCTATTATTTCTAGAATTATTTCACCTAAATGCTTATGTCTATATTTGATCAAATTCTAAGAGGCTTGTCCCGCGAACGGCTTAAAACGTCAAACAACGTATTCCGGTATGTCCGTCATGGTCCATATTAAATCTAAAAAGTTAATGAATGTAAAGTTTATTTCTTTAATATTCTAAGACAAACTCAACATATCTATACATTTGCTAAAAACTCAAGAACTTTCGGGTCACGTTTTAATCACGAACAAAGAAAGATAGATAACCCAACAAGAAACTAAACAATAAAAAACCTTCCTAGGATGCCAAGAAAGGCCGGCTACCACAAGGCACCCTTTTAGGGGCTTGGTCTCATGCATGCATTTTACCTTGTCCTATTTCATTTAAAAACACACTCATTTCACTAAAACACACACTAGAAAAATATTTCCTCACTTCCTTTTCTTCTTGCTCATGTTCGACCACAAAACCACACAAAAACACATCATTTTTCCATTTTTGATCAAGAACATGAAAATCTAAGTTCATTCGAGTTGATTCTATTGCCGTTTGGGTACATGAAAAACAACATAAGGGTTGTTTATCTAAGCTTTAATCCTCTTTAAATATCCTCTTTTGTAAGTCATTCTTTTTCAATAATTTTTGTACTTTTGAATGTCTAATGATGCATAAATGATAGTTGTACAATGTGTTTTCTAAAAATCAAAAAGCTAAAACTTGTAAAAATATTACTAAGGGTGTGTTTGGGGTTCAAAGTCAGGGAAAGGAAAAACAAGGGAAAGTCACTTTAATATTTTGGTTGTGATGGTTGAATAACATTTTTATACCTAATAGCTTATTTCTTATTTGGCTTATTAATAAGCTCTCGGTTAGCTTATTGAAGTTTTTCGTGGGCTTATTTGTCTTAGAAATGATAAGGGTTAAAAAGAAAGTAGTTTTGGTTATTTACCACTTTTGTCATATTTTTATAGCTTATTTTGGTAGCTTATTTCAAAAACTAAAAGTACTATGTAGCATAATAACTTATTTATAAGCTAGATATAATGGTTTTGGGCTTATGAGGCCACGACCTAAGAAGCTTCGGCGTATTTTTGGTGTCCTTCGTTCGACTTATTTTCTACTTATGCATAGTGTTATTAAGTTGATATTTTAGGCTTATTATTATTATCGGACTATTCGATAGTTGGGCATTGGACTATTTGGGTTTAAAACTAAAGTTAAGGATTTTGGACTAATATTAGGCCTTAAGGCCTAATAAGCCAAAAAAACTAGCCACCTTGAGCAATTTAAACGGATTTTGATCAATTTCTACTTGTATATAATATGATAGTTAAAATTGTCGTTTGGAAAGCATGTTTTGATAAAACATCACTTAAACTTACATTTTAGCATTTTGTCAGAATTTGTGGATTTGAGGAAAGTGTTTGAAAATAAGGTTTAAAAACTTTGGAAAATATTTAATAAACGAACGGGTCATGCCGAAATTTTATAAAAATATTATACTTAGAAATATTTCATAAAAACCTACTTTTTCAAAATCTGACAAAACTCGAAATAAAAAAATATTATTATTTTAATAAATTGACTAAAAGACAAAAAATATATTTTATAACTTTATAAATATAAAACTCTTACCATTCATCTTGTGCATTTAAAACGTATAAATACTCATACTTTAAACGCTAAATCTAGATAACTTGGGGGTTTACCGGGAAAACTGTCGAAACTTATTCAAATAACGGCTTATTACTTCTTAATTTCTAGTTCTTATCCATTACATTTGCTTATTTCTTTAATTCAATACGAGTACATAATATCTAATATATAACTATGTTAGTATATACTATTTGAGTCCTATTTGTCGACCATCACACAACCAATAATACTATAATAGTTGTACAACAAACATTTTAAGACTCTTATGCATCAACCCTAAACTTACATTTAAAGCATATTTCTGAATCAGACATTTATGGACTAGGTCGTGACTGCACGCCGTTGCATACTATTGTTTGATCATATTTTGTAAGCTACTTATCATCTTTGCTTAAGGTGAGTTCTCGTAGCCCTACTTTTTAAACTCTTTTCCGTTAGGGGAAAATGATACTCAAATCTATTTCAAACTGCTTTTACTTTTGTACAAAACCTCTTATTCTTTGGACAATGATATATGCTTATGATTGCGTGTATGAATGCTATGTGAATGCTATGTGAATGTTGTGAGATCTATTTATGCAAAGTTCTATTTGGACATCTGCTGTTTATTACTTAGCCGACTGTGTAGCTCTAGTTGGTAGGCGATAAATTTAGAAATCTATAAGCACGTAGACCACTATTGATTGTTGATTGGGTTTAGACTGCTATGGTATGATGTATTGTTATGTTGGAAATCTAATTACTACTACTTGCATTCTGCTTTCATATTGCACTATTGCCCACTATTAAATTCCAGCACAACAACTGGGTTTACCTCCAAAACTACGGGCTCACCAACTTTATATTGACATTTTCGAGTATCATTTTCAAGTGAAGCGAATACTCCTTGATGTCAAGTTAGCAGGCCTGTTAGTAGACTTAAGATCATCCTTTGAGGATTCATTCTTTGGAGACTGCATTATAGGAGTTCTATTTATGTGCTTGTTTTTGGATCATTTAGACTTGTTTCACTCTGTCTTTGAAGAGCTAATTTGTAATAAATTTTAGACTATGTGATGTGACTCGACTTGTCTTGGCACAAGTTCCATAATTGTTATTGGAAAACGTCGTAGCACTTTGTTTTAATGAATTTAGTATACTCTATATTGTCATATTGTGTTATGATGATCAATCCATCCATCATGCCTCGAGTTTCCGCCTTAGTCGGGGTGTAACAAATTGGTATTCAGAGCCAAGGTTATAGAAAACTAGGTGTTTTGGCCTAGACTATAACCTAAGAACCTTCATATAGCTTACATAATAGGATCTTTGTGTATGGTTTCCGCTTATACTTGCTTTTACCTGTATTTATCTTTTATCGTCTTAGATAAGTCAATCACTGGGCTGGGTGAGCCAAATACTAAGTACAACTGGGAAATGATGCATATATAAATACGGTGGCCAATGTAATTATGGATGCATCATGGCCCACGCGGACTTGGCGATCATGCTTACTCAAATCGGTGTTGACACCTTAGGCCGCGATTCGATCAATAGTATATTAGGGCCGTCTATATGCGAAATTCCCATCCTACCTATTGTTACCCATGTTCTCCCTCATGTAGATAATGCCGCTAAGGATGATGACACGAAGTGCAGGCCAATCAACTACTGCACCACAAGGTGGAAGGACGGGTGAACAGACTGGTAAAGGAGGTGGAAGAACTGTAGAACCAACGGACAGAGTTGGTGGACGAACTAGTGATCAAGATGTTCAAGGGGGCGACCGAGGTAACATATCGATTGGAGGCTTCAACAAAATCCCTGACTTCTCCACAGTCATCGCTCCGCAATTGCAAGACCTACTTCCTACTATCATCGCTCAAGTAGGTAACCGCGTCAAAAATCAAGGAAACAATGAGAATCAAAACAACAACGTCATCAATGACAACATCCAGGGTGATGTTAGGAATGTTAACGTGAACAACGGTTGGTATGTGCTTAAATACACATACCTTTATCTCAATAAAACGAGCTTAAATAACCAAAAAACAAACATAAAATACCAAATATATGCTTGTTTTGTGTTGTTTACTGTGCATGTAATGGATATTCATAAAAAGACAAAAACATGGCAAAAACCAGACAAAACCGAGCACGGGATTGGAAAGAGCGTGGAAAACTAAAGCCAAAGGCGTATGCATCTTAGTGGGCCAACCCAACCCAAGTTAATGGGCCAAGTCAGCCCATTAAGCCTTTATACCACAAAAGCCTAAAAACACAAATCCATAACTAAGCCCAAAACCAAACCAAATGGCCCAAAACCATTTAACTATACATTCGTTAAATACCTTACACCACCAGTCCTTGGAGATTTACACCGTTAGTAATTTAGGACTAACACCGTTAGTCCTCAACACCTTACACCATTAGTCTCTAACCTAACACTCGTTACCCTTTTAACCCTAAATTTGAAATGCAATTAAATAAGCCCCAAAAAGGCGGGAAAGCCCAAAATAGGGCAAAACTCCTTCTCTAATGCTGCGAACATAATCCTGACACACTCCAAGTTCCACGTGGGAACTCTTAAGACCTCCTATTAGACAAGAAAACGTGGCACAAATTGGGGGAAAGTCAAATGCCTTCAAAACGCAGTTTAATGATTGATTGGTCAAAGATTTGAGCTTTCCATATGCAAATATGGAATGATTGGGAAAGATTAAAGGCTAAGGAGATTTCACCTCAGAACACACCCTATAAATAGGAAAAGAATTCACGTTCAAGACATCTTTTATCTTACTT
>BQNB010099862.1:0-24835 GCA_026074375.1 Tanacetum coccineum | reverse complement strand
TGAATGCTGATGGATATTTGTTTTGGGCTTGATTGAGCATGTAATTGATGTGTTTTGGGCCATTAAAATTGATACGCTATCAAAAACTTTTTAAAGACTTTAATAAATACAACCCATGAAAACCAATAACACCCTTTCTAAAGACACCATTCTATTTTTTATTCTAAGAAACGCATGGTTTGAAAATCCAATAGTTAAAATATAGATTAATGATATTTTGGTTAAGTGTTTTGTGTAACTAAAATATCACTATAACTAGCTGTCGTTATAAAATTTCGGTTGCTATGCATGAATACTCTAAAATACATGAGGTAACATGTGATTTTAAAAGATTACTTTTCTAAAATTGCTTATAAGTTATGTTTATCAGACAAAACTTATATCTTAAGTAACTTATTTAAAAAAAAAAAAATTATTTACAATGAAATTTTATTAGCAAATTAATTATCCTTTTTATAGAAAATAATAATCAACTACACACACCAAACACATTATAGCGAAACATCCCATCAGAAATCTCGGAACGCGCCGCCGTAACTAACCATCCTCCGATGACGACGGAGACGATCGACACGTCAGCAGCAATGGACATCGATGACAACTCAAACCCTAAGTTCTCAATCAACGGTACCACACACGTGTCAATACTAGAGTTAAATCAAATTATCAACAAATTTATATAACAATTGTTGTTGTTGTTGTTACAGTGTTGCAGCTACTGAAATCATCACGGATGCACCATGGATTAAAATTTAGTGATTACACCAGATATAGGTAATAATAATGCTGTTTGGATTTATTGATTTAATTAAATTAGGGATTTAGGTTTTTGATGGGTAGTTTTTGAAATGTGTGTGTTTGGATTTGTGGATTACAGGAGGTATTGTAGCGCGAGGCTAAGGCGATTGTATAAGTCGTTGAAGTTTACGCATGGCCGTGGCAAGTATGCGAAGAAGTCTGTTACGGCATCTACTGTTACTGAAGTTAGGTATGTTAGTTATTCTGTTATCTGTAATTTGTGTTTGTGCGTGAATTGGTATGAGAAATGATTGGACGCGCTTATTGGTTGTACTTGGTTTTTGATCTAATGTATCCCTATACTAATTTGAATGGCGAATTGAGGTTTAAGGTCGGACATTTAGACATGTATGCTTTGTATGTAATGATAACCAATCATTAATGATACGAGCGTTGGTGAATGATGATGTGCTGATAGGTTCGTCATGCGGTAGTTATTTGCATCCGAGTAAAAATAACCTTGAGAGTGATGCATAGATCTAAAACGGGTAAACGGATGAGGTTTCCCTTTTCTGGTTACCCGGGAAGGGTGAGTCTTTGACTCGGTACGTGGCCTAATTGGGGTATCCGGTGACCGTTTCCAACCTGTTCCTTGGCCACTCTCAAAATGGTATGAGGTATCTAGTGAGACTTGAACTCGTGACCCCTTGGACATCCCGACCACTAGGCCACCTTGGTGGTGGTTCGATGCATGGATCTAAAATATAGAAAAAAGTATATAGTAGAAAGTCAATGACTATACCTAATGCAGTTATAAGTAAACTTCTAAACGGCTTGTTATACTATACTTTTTTTTTTGTCATTCATTGCGTTACGTTCTCCTGGTTATAAGTTGTTGTATTCTTTATATTGTTGTCAGAAATCTGTCTGAGTTGGTAAAGGATCCGTTGCTGTTCTTGTAACATGCACATTACCATTCCCAAGTAATTTAATACACCCCTTTAATGATTTTGGACGCGCGGCTTTTGAGTAAAGGCAAGAATCTTACATAGTAATGCGGTGTCTTTAAAGAGGCATTGCAACGTTAAACAGAGGTTTATTTAACATGACCTGTATGCCAATCGAATATTTATGCAATTAACCTATTCTGTCCCAAATTTCAGTTCCCATTGAAATTTAACTAATCTTTAAAAACTTCAATTTGGGTTTAAGCCCCTTTTCTTGCGGTTCTTTTGATTTGATACTTCAATTGCATCCGTTTGTCAAAAAAAGTATACATCTTTTGCACTTAAAAAAAGGGTTCAGCTTACGACCTACAAAAAATACCAATTGAACATTAAGCAATAATCAAATTGTCACTAGAAGCAACGGTTATTAATACATGAAGGTGTCTGGAAAGTTTGGCTAACAGTATATTGGGCCTGCCATAGTATCTCCATTTGGTTTCTCTATAACCGCAGAAAGGGCAGGAGGCCAGCGATGGAGAAGAAGCAGCTGCCTGATGGTCCAAATGCTCGTCAGCGAAGCTACCTTATTGGTAGGCTGCGCAAAGCAGCAAAGTGGGCTGCCTTTTTTTTTCCGACTTATGTGCTATTAAGGGAGACACAAGAACCTCGTTAGAAGCCGAGGTATGTTTTGGGGCAGATTTCAATCTGAAATGTATATATAACTGGATCAGGTGCACTGTCGATCTCTCTTTGCTGAGTAAGTTGATTTTAATTTGCAGGCTTATGCCTCATATATGAAGGGAATTCTATTATTTGAACAAGACCAGAATTTGGACATCGCATTGAAGAGTTTCAGGAGTGCTAGGCAATCATCTTGCCTTTCTATCTTTTTCTTTATGAAAGGAGGTTTTTCTTCTGTTTGTTATTTATTCTCTCTTTTGCTAATTTTGTTGCTTTTTCTCATGGTAATTGATATAAACAGTGTTGTTTATGAGGAACTTGGAAAAATACTGGTGAACTGGATAATCAAGTTTTGTGCCCGTTGAGCGTGTTGAGAACTAGAACCAACATAATACTTTACTGTTTGCACAAAATCTGCTGAGTCAAATGAACCCTACCCCTATCGGAACTCTACAAATGGGAAAACTGAAGAAGGGCCTGCAACTGACCTATTTCTATCTAAGTTTGGAGGAGGCTATCAACATCGATAACTTTATTTTGGGCTGAACTAGATTTCAGCAGTTAGCATGTATAAAAGCGCTACATCAGAATCATAACATATTGTTTGCTTTTTGATTTACAGTGCCTGATTATGGCAGAAGCTCTAGATCTCAGCAGGCCTGCATCAAATGACAGAATTTCCTTGGCTATTGGTCATAGATTTCCCATATCAAAGTGGCAAAAACTGGGTTAGCCATATAAAAGGTAGTTGTCGATGTGTAGTTTAGCTTATTAAAGTTTATATGGAATTCGCAATGCAGGATGCCCTGGAATAAGCAGAATGTGTTTTTGAGACAGGAAATCAGGCTATGTTACGATGACATGACGATGTTGTGCTGGTGCATATTGTTGTGAAAACTGCATGCTTGATATGTCTACGTGCTTAAATGTATATAATTAATCACTTTCATGTTTTCTTATGCGTGTGTGTTGTACAATTGTCCTTTCAGCTCAGGATATGGAGAAAGAGCTTCAGGATCGAATGGAAGACGCTCTCCCTGCTGAGAAAAGACTTGCTGTTTTTGACAAAATTTTTGCTGCATATCATGAAGCACGAGCCTCCATTCGCAATGACTTGGTATGTAGTTGGGTCGCTTTGTCTTTAGTCCCTGTCAAATTCGCTCATGAAAACAATTTTCATCCCTATGAAGTGGATAAAATATGATAATTTTTTTTGCATATAATACATTTTGCAGTGATGTGGGTATGTAGCAAAACCGTTATTTTCTTGTCCAATGAACATATTTGTACATGTTAAGTCATTTAAAAGATGGCTGTGACCCATTTGGAGTCCGTTTGTACCCATACACTAAGTATATTCAATGATTTGTGACATGTAAAATTGAATATAACATTTTAAGAATAAAAGCTAAACATTCTTCAATAAAAGTATCATTATTTGAAACTCGGTTATGAAATGGTGTTTTGGGTTAATAAAGGAATAAAAGAGAAACCGCAAACATCCATTTTTCAAAATGACTACATGATGTAGCCATAAAAACAACCAATGACGTGAAAACGGGACAGATGAACAAGTATGTTTTTATTATATGCAAAAGGCCCGGTATAAGTTACATAAGCATGTCTGCATCTAAAGATATATTTATGGAGTTATTTCGATTCTGTTTGCTTTAGGCCACGGCAGGTAATTCCGAAAACATAAAGGATGATTTGAGTGGCCTTGACAAAGCTATAGGTGCTTTATTAGGGCAACGGACCATTGAACGCAACCAGCTGCTGGTTAGCATAGCAAAGAGTAAATTTGGCAAATCCCGTGATGAGAAAAATGAGAAAGTTACAAAGCCAGAAGAACTTGTGAGGTTATACGATCTTCTTTTACAGGTATAAGGCTATATCATGTTTCATTTAATGTCTGAAGATGCTTTGCCACTGCTGACAAATGTTTGTTATTCTTGATGATCATAGAACACAGCAGATCTTTCTGACTTGTTGAGTTCTGGAAGAGACAGAAAAGAGGAAGAAGTGGCATTATCTGAAGAATGTGAAGTCAAAACCTTGGCTTTTCGAGCAGAAAGGTTAGCGTGGCATTATTTCTGTAATTATCTATTTAAAGCAGTCCTGCGGGTGAAACAGATGTGGCAGGATGGGTGGGGGTAGTGGGTGAAAACCGGTCATTGTTTAATATAAAACACTAATTTTCCCATTTTATTATTTCTTCTATGAATAGTTAATGTGTTAATCTTATAAGTTAATATTTTTATTAAAAACAATTTAGGAGGTTGTATACATTCGACTGTAGTTTGGTCGACATTCTACCCTTTCCACTTTTAGCTAGTTATTTTTTATTTCACCAGTTTGACCCATTTACACAACTCAATTCGACCCATTAAAAAATGAATCAAAATTTGCTTACTCTAGGCTAAAATATACCGAATCATCTCTTAATGGGACTTGTGAGAGGTGTGGATTCATTCCTAATACATGTGCTCATTAAAAAAAAACGCTGAAATTCTGTGGTGGTGTAATCGAACCATATTCAATTGAATGAGTAGTCCATAAAATCAAATGTAAGATAAAGGCTTACTTTGGCTCCAATATTTTCTTGGCAGGGTGCTTTTTTTTTGATTTGTTCATTATTTCTTGGCAGGTGCTTTTTCTTGGCTAAGTCGTATAGTTCAGCTGGGAAGAGGACAGAAGCATATTCCTTGTTTTCTTTCTCCCGCTCTCTTGCTGAAACTGCCCTGAAGAAACTTAAGACTTTTGCTAACCATGATCAGGTGTCTATCCTGTTATTATCCTGTAACTTGGTCTTAACTCTTCGACCTAAAAAAATATATAGTGAGCAATAAAGTAGCATTACTAGATATGCAATTTTATAGATACAATTTATTTTTTGTAACAGGTAATGATCAAAGAATTGGAGACATTGTATAACGATTGCAGATCCAACAGCTGTATTGAGCATGCAATGGGGATAATGGAACATGAGAAGGCCCCAGAAGATCTTTCAAAAAAGATTTCTAATGTATCTATATCCAGGAGTGATAAGAAGGTATGGATTAGCTTTATAGTTACCAATGTGCTTTTTCATTGGTCTAATCATTGTAATTTTGGTCATCCGAGCCATCTGACTCATATGGGTCCTTTTGTCGCCAACAATTCCATTAAACCTGGGTCCGAAAATGTTAATTTTCACATAAAAATGTTAAATATACGATCAACGGTGTTAGATTTATATACATTGTCAAGTTTTATAGAACAATGCTAAGAATATGGATTATATAAAATGACTCAAATGGAAGACCAATCTTTTAATGGCTCAAATTTGTAAAAAAGTACAATGTGAAAATTTTCTAAAATAAAAACACACCACAAAAGCTTTACTTTTTATTAGTTGTATAGTGCTCTAAAGCTTGTGGTAGTTTATTAGCATCAAAATAACATGTGATAATTTGAAATTTCAGCCTGAAAAGTTTCTCATAGAGAAATTGGATTCTTACGAGTCTGCTGTTGGTGATTCGAGCACAAAAGTAGCTCCTCGTATTGCAGCCTACCAGCCAACCTTCCAACCAGTTTCCTGCAATCCCATAGTTGTAGACCTTGCTTATAACTTTATTGATTTCCCATCAATCGAGAACAGGATGAAGAAAGACAAAAAGGGTTTCATTAGTAGGCTTTGGGGATAAATTATACTATATGCGATTTCAGGTTTATTTTGGTTCAAGTTTCTTAGATTTTGAGCAGTTTTGTAACCTTAATATCTCGGCTCTCTGTCGTATACTATACCGTGTGTTGTCTTTTAAAACAGTTACCGAAGAGAATGTGAAAATTATCATTGGATTGAAAATGAGGACCGTCCTTTTTGCGGAATAAATAGACTTGACCATTGGAAAGATGGTTGTTTTTACTTGCAGTACTATTTAGTATTTATGCAATGCTTTATGGTGATCATTTTTCTTCCTTCAAATTATAACATATGCGATACATTTGTTCTTTATATTCAAAACAATGTAGATTGTTGTGACTATGGAATTGACTGCAAATGGTGACTTTAAAAAAAAAAGTCAAGTTCCATGGACTTTGTTTATTACATGTATCGTATAGGACTCGACTTCGATTTTAATCAAGTTATCTGACTGTCGTGTTCATCTCAATATGTGTACGTACTTATGGATGTTTCGTCTGCGTATCTTTTAGGTTGGCTTGAGTCGGGTTTGTTTATCAATATCTATACTTTTAATGAAAAAAAAGAAAAGAAAAGAAGGTAATACTATGCATCAAGCATATGATACAACCATGTTGACTTTTCACTGCTCACCTCCTTTATATTTAATTACTCAATTTAAAAGTAAATGTACAATGTATCTAACAAGTTTTTGTTTACCCGCGAGCTACCGCGGGGGAATTGTGCCAATGCTACTACAATCGCGCGGGGGAATTGTGCCAATGCTACTACAATATCGTAGCGAGCTTTTTCATCCAATGGTATGAATACTACAATATCGTAGCGAGCTTTTTCATCCAATGGTGCTTCATACATGTTGTCGAGAATCTGTGTAGTCCTACATGTTATATGCAACCATCTAAATGTTAAATGTTATATGGTATTCTATTTGCATGAATATGTATAACATACTAATAAATTAGAATACATAATGGTCATGCTAAAGAAAAAGATTAGACTGTTTAATGCACGAATAAGACAAAATGGTCATGTCAATTTCTAAATTTGTAAAGTTAGAAGCAATGTCACAGTACAACATATTAATAACAGTGATAAGGTTGTGTTATACATATTTCATATGTTAGTAACATATTTGCAGTTAAAAGCACGGCTAGTCCTAATTTTACTTCATCCTCATTCCTGGGCGCCTACAATGGAGTGATCCAACTCAATTCTTAAAGCATATGTCACCGTGTCTATTGATTAAAATACTATTGTGGTGGAGCTCACCTCATTCTCCTTTCCTGGATCCAACCAAATGACCTAAAAATGTACCAAACTGAACAAATGAAATTAGGCCAAATTGTTAGTACGACAGCAACTTGAATCAAACTAATGGAAGCACATCTGAACTTAAATACACAATGATTGATTTAGTTTAAAAACTGAAAATGCAAAACACAACTACTGTGTAAATTAAAGTAAAAAAACAGCCTTTATTATCCACATCTCCACTTTATTCAATAACTGTTGTTGAAGGGAATCAAGGTTATCACCATTTCTTTGTTAATAAGACCCGCAAATATTACCATAAGAGTCACTTTACAGGGTGTTTATTTACCAATACAGATTCGTTAAGGACTCTGAATTTAGCACTTAACAGTAAGGTATGATCAGAAACATCATATATCAACATGCTCGACTCATGTAACCGGTTTTCATTTCTTTTAGAAAAAGGCAACATTTATTACAACAACAAAAAGATACAAAGCTACATCGCACATAAGACCGACAGACTCATAAAGGTAACCATTTCTCATTTAAGCCAATTATTTATGTTCACTGTTACAAAAAAGGAAACAGTATTAGGTTGGGTAACGGGTCAAAAAGAGTCAACTCAAGTTGACCCATCATTATCTTTTCTTTTCCCTTTTTCCTTTAGTTTATAAAGAATGAATGTATCAGATGACTATATAAGTATGATACCAATCTAATCTATTTTTTGTAAATGTATTTATAAATATTACCCCTTTGAGACATTAGATATAAAACATAATAGCAAAAGCTCTTTATTCGTTCATATTTGATTTATTTCATTTTACACGTATAAAACCCGAGGTGGTGAACTTATGATCCATTGTCGGGTAATGGTTTGTACGCACCTCCAAAAGGTTGAAAGTGAAAACATTGTATGCATGAGTAAGTTAGCCGATTAGTTTTGGGCTATATGAGTAAAGTGTTTTCTTTTTTAAGAGGCGCTAATTGATAAAATGAAAATTTAATTGTTCAACCAGGTAGTAATATTTTGTCAGAGAAGATAATTTAATAGTTACAAACTGAATGTTTATCGTATCATTGACTTATTACTTAATAAAATAATGGAACCTAATTATGTTCGTTGTTGTTTGTTACTTTATTCACACACGTAACTCCTTAATAAATAATTCATATAAAGACTACCGTGATTCAATTCATTATTATTCATACGAATTAAATTTGTGTAGTTATGAATATAAAATTAAAGGTATACACTATAAAGTACATCTGATATGGTCTTAGCGTGTTATATCTTTTAGGCCAAGAATTTGTATACTTTTTATGATGTCATCGACATGCTCGCAACCACAACAAAAGTAATTAAATTTAGGCAAGTTTAGAATTCATTTAGTGGTCTTGGGTTCATTAGTAGCCATAATACTATGTGAGTTGGGCAATGGGTTGAAACGGTCGGGTTATGTTGATCCACTCACATTAATTAGCACCTTTCTTATTTACAATCAATACCAGTTGTGAAGTTTATGAGCATTTACATGCTTAGCCAATTAGATCTTTCGCTGAGGCCTCAATGAACACAATGTATAAAAATGGCCACTCTATCTTAGCACAAAGAACACCATTCTAAAGAAGTATGATGGAAGGTTATGGCATTCTTTGAATGTAATTTTAGGCGATGATCTTTTGTTGTTTTTTTAAAGCATGACATGTTTGGTTCTTTATCAGATTCAACTCTTCTGTTCAATCCCAGTGTAAGACTCAAACCATCTTCCATATTCATTTTGCTCTCCACTTTTTTGGCTATTCAGAAAAGGGTAAATTATATGTTTATGAAAAGATTACTTATTTTGTTTTTTCTAATATACAAAGACCTTCGAGAACATTTAAGAAGACTAACACAACGAGCTGATAGCCAGAGGTGAGCGTCTATTATGGAGATAATGAGGCATCGCGTTGCAGAGGTTTATGGCAGTAGTTGATGATGTGGATATCTTACTGTAAATAACATAGTCGTTGAAAATGTATAGTCATGTCAACAAAGGTAATTTGCAGAAGGGTCGGACCATGTAAAAAGAAACCATTACGTAAGACATTGTAATTTTCATTTAGATTAGGTAATTTTGGTAAGGAAAAAAATATGTTTTCAATCTACCCTATAAATTACGATTCTATATGATGAAAATTTGACAAATCATAATATACCACTGACGAAAGGCTTACTCATATACGGGCTTAATTTTTGGTAATAAAAAGCTATAAACCAATGGCGTACACATAACTTTTCTTATTTTGATTCTCATTATTTTTCTTTATTTTTCAGGTTTTCTTCTCTAATTGTAGTATTCTAAATGATTCTCGTAAGTGAGTATCACATTAAATAACTTTGCCTTTACTTGCGTCTGTTTACTTTTGAGACAATGTTTTAATGACTTGCATAATTTTTTATGAAATTTGTTATCCGGAGCCCTTAGGGTCATAGTTAAATATCAGGACATGCAATAATCGTTTGTATCCTCAAAATAAACCACCCACCCTTTGCATTTAATTTCTTCAAACCGACCATATGTACCACCCTCAATGCACGTTTTTAATTATTAAATGCAGCCCTTAGAACTACAAATCCACAAGAAACCTCATTGTGATAAATGCGGAGATGATCGTTATACACATAAATTGATGTTATATACCCTTTATACGCACATTTTTTTAAACGCACATTTATGTTTTAAGCAATATATTTTAATTTAGGTATAACTCTATTAATATCATGCTATAAACGAACATATTGCAAGCAATTATAAAAAGTAATTTGATAGTGTGGTTCAAACACTGTGCATGATGGTGATGTTGTTAGTATGAATAACTATACATGAACTTGGACAAATCAGAATCAGACTACAATATCGGATTGTATTGTGACCGAACTAAATGCGTCTCAAAAGAAAATTGTCGTTGAAATTTGTGAAGACTTTAGTGACTCCTTGCATGACTTTGCATTCAAATGCTTCAAAGAAATATACAAGAGCAAGGACGATGCAATATAATTGAAAATTTGGTATAATTAATCAACTCATTTTAAGGATAATTTGGCTTAAATCTATTTAACATACTTTTCCTTTGGAACACTCACATGTTTTTGTACGTAACTAAATTTGAACTACGAATTATAGATGGATTTTTGGCTTTTAACAGTCCCATGATCTCATGCAATATATTTTTGCTAACACTTTGAGCGAAACCAGATTACCTATACTACATAATGGTTAAATGTATTTGCTTAAAAGACTCGAAATAAGAAGTAAGAACAAATTAATATACTTCTTATGGTTAAAATTTTGACTTTTACTATCATTATTTTTAATAACCATCAACTTTTTTTTCAAAGTTTGAATTTTCATTCTTAATTATGCTTTACTTTATAAATTTTTTCTTTCGGTTAATATGAAATTTAATAACTTTTATGTATGCGACACAACCTTTTATTGGTTTCAAGCTATATTAATCGATTTTGTTTCGTTACACTAATGCTTTTATACATTGAATTTCTTCAGTTGTAGAAATTTATACACTTAAGAAACAATTATTATGGATTTAAAAAGATTTTAAATCCAATTATTATGGATTTAAAAAGATTTTAAAAAGATCAACAAATAACCAACACCCCAATCAATTAATTTGATTGATGCAAGGTTTGTTCAAACAAATAATTTGTTCTCTAAGATTGATACTTTATCTATTGCTATTCTCCTGTATAAAATGTTATTAAAGTGCAGCCCCCTTCTCATGACACTTGGTAAAAAGTATATCAAAAAGCTATTAAAAATATTACTGATGGTTGTTAAAGACCTTATGTTGCGGTCCTTTTAAACAACTAAAAGTTAAAGAGGTACATATAAATAATAATACAATAGCAAAGTTAAACTACACCGGTTGGGTTATGTAGTTTTTCAAATGGGTAACATACTAATAGAATAGGGCTTAAAAGAAAATGGATTGAACATGTCAATGTGACCACTTTAATAAATACAAGTTCATTGGATCTTTGTTGTTTGAAGTACAAGGATGTATCATGTGTTTATAGAGATATATTGACATTTTAGAAGATTGAGTCAATTCAAAAAGATGGTGCTAATGGTAAAACCCATTAAGTTTCACTGTTAGAATTGTTTTATGTAACATGTCAATATGGGCGATTTTGTGTAACGGGTCTATATGGGTAATTTTGTGTAACGGGCCGACATGGGTATATTATTAGGGTTATTCTTATAATTAGCAAAATCATGAGGATTCAAAATTATTGAATGTAACATCGAGAAGCTATTTTGCTTAATTATTTCAAATATTTGATATGTTAGGCTTTGATATAGTAAGGGGATTAATTGATGGCTAAAGAAGTTCTAATGCAAGAAGTTAGATATCGTTCCGGGAAGGGAAATATAGGGAACAAGTAGAGAGAAATGGAAGAAGAAAATGAAAGTACATCATTCGTGATTGTGCGTTAATTTTTTTACGATAGGTGGATAATATATTTAAATGGGCAAATCCAAAACTCCCACTATTTAGAATGAATGTGGATTTTAATTGTGTTTTAACGGTAATGATTCATTTATTCATTATCCATGGTTGGCTGATACTTCATTTGTATTACATTTCTGTTACGTAAAGAAAAAGTTGTTATAGTTTGTGTATTCATTATGTGTTACATTCATTCTACCATTAGATTTTTCTACATATGGGAAATGGTGCTAATGGTAAAACCCATTAAGTTTCACCGTTAGAACTGTTTGGTGTTACAGGTCGATATGCCCGATTTTGTGTAACAGGCCGATTTTGTGTAACAGGTCGATATGGGTAATTTTGTGTAACGGGTTGATATGGGTGTTTTTGTTTAAAGAGTCGGGTGGTTTTGTGAAACGGGTCGATATAGGTGATTTTGTTGCATGCCGAAATGGCCAGGTAACACATAATCGTTTTGGTTTAGTGTCTTTGAATTATATTATTAGGGTTATTCTTATAATTAAGAAGTATTTATAAGTTATAAGATGTTTACAATATGCGCTTATGGACATAGTGACAAAATCATCCATCATGCTAAAATTTTAACTTATATGAATATACATATATTATCCTAAATAATATTATCTTCTATTATCATATTATGAACATGATTACTTAATTACTTTATTTCATTTGACCATAAAAAGGAAACGACGGAGAGATTTTGATAGATGTACCCGACAAAAATCTTATAGATGCTACGTAAGAATAGGTATGACACATGTGAACAACCTTTTAGAAACATGACAATGGTCTTTGGTGGTGATTTTAGGTAGGTTCTCCCAATTATTTCAAATTGTTCAGGGCAAGACATTGTAAGTGCATCTTTCAAGCAGTCTTACTTGTGGGATCCTTGTAATGTTCTTAAGTTGATCGCGAACATGAGGCTAACTGTGGGCGCATGCCCTGAAGATGTAACAAAAATACAGGAATTTGCAGAATGGATATTGAAAGTCGAAGATGGGGAGATTGGAGAACATTACGACGGAGAGGTTTCTATAGATCTACCAGAAGAAATTTTACTTGATGCGGCTGATGACCCGGTAACGTCTATTGTTGATTTTACATATCTAAACATTTTGGATAACATAAATGATTCATCGTACTTCCAAAAAAGGTCATTCTTGCTTCAACGAATGAAGTCGTGGACAACATGAACGAGCATTTGTTGTAGAAATTCCCAGGAGAAGAAATGGTTTACATAAGTAGCGACAGTGTAGATAAAATTGATCGTAACGCCGCCATGGATCAATTCATTTTCTCACCAGGATTTATCAATGGATTAAAGTTCTCAGGTGTTCCGAACCACATGCTTGCGTTAAAAGTAGGAGTCCGATAATATTGTTGAGAAATATTGATCAACCAAATGGATTGTGTAATGGGACAAGAATCCAAGTTCTAAAATTAATAAGATCTTCTATTAGTGCTAAAATCATTAACGAAACACACTTTGAAAAGAATCTTAGCATACCGAGGTTGAGAATTACTCTGTCCGATAAACGATTACCGCTTAAGATTGTCAAAAACAATTTCCTCTGTCAGTCTCATTTGCCATGGCAATTAACAAAATCCAAGGTCAATTGCTTTCAAAAGTAGGTTTGTACCTACCACGTCCCGTTTTCACACATGGACAACTATACGTTGTTGTATCAAGAGTCAAAAGCAAAAAAAGTTTGAAGGTTTTCGTTTGTGATCAGGATGGAAATATATCTAAAACTACTACAAATGTCATCTACAAAGAAGTACTACAAGGTCTATGAACAACGTGCAAGAGGTAAGTACAATATGCATATCACGGGCTATTTTATATATTTTAAAGTCTAATTAATTATTGATCACAATATACTTTTACTTACATTTTCAATTGACTATTAGGTGTTCACGAAATAGACATTGGTTATTGACTTGATTAGCGCTTACATACGTCATTTGATATTCAAGACCATAAAAGCTGGAGACCAAAAAGCATCCATGTTTATTACAATAATTGCTACAAACTCAAATGTTCATCGAATAATCCACGTATTATCTGATTATTTCTTTTATATATTAACAGAACCTGTTTACGTTCGGTGTTTTTCTTACTTTATTTATGCATATAACTTCTTACAAAATAAATTCTTTAAAATACATCCGGTGTTAAATGGGTCTTTAAGCTAGTGTACGAATAAAGGCTTGTTTGTTAAAATTTTCTATTAAATTTTGTTTAATTAAGAGATTACTTAATATAAACACCCTCCGATTTATTATTTAATATTTTCAATTATCTTTCTTTAATAAATTACAAACAAATAGTTTTCATATAACTTAATAAAATCAGTTTTTTATATCAAGTCAATTAAATCGAAGTCAAACACCACCTAAATTATACATGTATTTTTCTTTCTTAAACATAGGATGTGTTTACCAGTTATCATCAAATAGAATAGAATTCAATGCAGAACCAGATTTACGTATGAAACTTGATGAGGTGTCATTTTATACACTATTTCGGGGTCATTTAACCCCCTAAATCATGCAAATATGCCCAGATTACGTGCTTAATCGTTTGTTTTTAGGTTTTTAGCACTTGGATAGCTTTTGGAGGAAATACACGTGACTTGGGCTTATTTGGAGAAGAAACGGACAAGATAACGGACCTACACCAAATCTCTTAAAGATTTATACAAACATTGGCTGGAGACGGCGCCACAGGCATAAAGCGACGCCGTCGTGATCTATGTAGCGACGGACAAAATAACAGACCTACACCAAATCTCTTGAAGATTTATGCAAACAGTGGCTAGAGACGGCGTCACAGGCATAAAGCGACGCCGTCGTGATCTATATAGTGACGGCGTCAGGAATTTCGCGACGGCATCAGGATGTGGCCGACTTAAAGAGGATCTAGAATCATCTACGTGGCGACGGCGTCAGGATTTCAAAGCGACGCCGTCGCGTCGACATCTCTATAAATATAAATCCGTTTTTAGGGTTTTAAGAGTGTAACTTGGGGATAACTTTGTATAAACCTAGGGAGACGAACCCTAGTCGTTTTAGGAGCTTTATAGGTCGTTTTTAGGGCCTCAAAACCCTATTGTACTACTTTGAATCCATGTTTTAATCAAGTAAGGTTATTTATCATTAATCATTCAATATGTCTATGTGTTGTTTGATTGATTTATCTTCTTGCTTTCTTTATAACATGCGAGGCTAAACCCTCCTTTGTATTTATCTATGATTGCATGAAACTTAGATTGTAGATCCTTTTGATGTTGCTTCTTGTTGATGAATGTGCGCGTTAGGCTTTAGAAAACCAGCTTTTGTCTGTATCGCTGTTGATATGTCTAGGGAAACGCGAGTAGTGTAGAAAAGATACCATCGGTAACAGTCTTCATACTACCTTACCCCTAATATGGTTGATCCCTCTTAAGTTATTTCACATGCATTTAATATACTCTTAGGGGCCTTGTAATAGTCTTCATACTACCTTACTTGTGCGTTGCCCTAACAAAATATTAAATAGACGGCGGGTTCGTGTAATCCGTTCATGACCTAGGAAATACTTACACAGATCATCACAAGTGTGACAAGGCAACGGATCTAGGAGAAGCAATATGAGGAGTAGTGCATGATTAGGTAAATACATTTGCTTATCATAAAGTTATCACCAGTAGATTAGATATTAATTAGTTTAGTAATTAGTTAAACAAACCAACCTCTCAAACCATAGATTTACCTGCTTTCTTGTAAATATAAAAACACAAAAATAATCTTCTCTCAACCCCTAGAATTATGTTAGACCGTGATCAAGCCTTCCCAACCTATTCCCCTTGAGAACGATAACAACCCTTTGAGTCTTGCCTATACTACACTGCAACGATTAGGTACACTGCCTAGGGGATTGTAAAACTTCCTGTGAAGTCTTCGCAACCCTCACATCAAGTTTTTGGCGCCACTGCGTGGGGAATAGTTAGGTTTCGATCATAGTTTAACTTAGTTCTACTCACTTGAATCCTTTCAAGTGAGAATTTAATTCCGTATATTAGCTTTCTTGTAGTCTATCTTTTCTTTGTGTTAATTATTTTGTAATCCATTCTCGTCAACCACCATGGGAGACGCGAATCCTATCCGTACCCTTAGAGATTACTCCAAACCTAGCCACGAGGGCTACAGGAATACCATTGAGCTACCCGTAGGGAACAATGTGGTACCTCTTCGATCCGACACCATCCGGTTGGTGCAAAACGGATGCTCATTCCACGGACTTCGGTCTGAGGATCCAAACCAACACCTCAAGGATATCTAAAAACTTGTAGGCTCACTTGACATTGACGGTGTAAACAGGGAAAGAACGCACTTGCATTTATTTCAATTTTCCCTTCGCGATCAAGTTAGCAACTAGCTTAAACATCTTCTAGCAGGATCCATCACCACATGAGAGGATCTTACTACTCGTTTCCTTGCTCAATTCTTTCTACCGAGAAGAACTGCAAAACTTCATAATGATATCCTGATGTTCCAACAACATCATGGAGAATCTCTTTCTAAAGCATGGACTCATTTCAAGGACTTACTACAAAAAGTCCCCCATCATGGCATCGATTGTTGGCTTTAAATCCAGATTTTTTATGATCATGTCTCGTTTCATCTTAAGTACGAGATTGACCATGCCGCTGGCGGAAAAATCCGCAATAAGAACCCCGACGAGTCCTGGGAAATCATTGAGAACCTCGCCCTTTACGACCATGAGGGCTGGAATGATGCAAAAGAATTTGTCAAACCGGTCAAAGCTATTTCTACACCTCAACCTACCTCAAAAACGCCTGACCGAAGACTACTTAAGCTCGAAGACCAGATTAATTTCTTACCACAGGGATCGCGACCGACGCCCAGATCGAGCTCAACACACGTCCCTCAAGCTTATGCCAAAGTAGTCTACTAAAACCCTCGCCCGCGAAACCAAAATGAAGCACCAAAGCAGAGCCCTTTTACTTTTCGCGAACGTACCGGCCTAATCCCTCAGCCCTAGGCATTAGGAACTACTTTCGAAGCTCGAGTATAGGACTACGTGGCAGCACACACTGAAAGGATGGAAAGATTTGAGAATGCCATTTTCAAACAACGAGAGGAGATAAATGATAAGATGGTAGAAATGTTCGGGCTTCTTAAGGAACTCACAACGAGTAGGGCTCCTGAAAAAGTGCTAATCAGAGAAGAGGCCAAATCCCCCGTCATTAAAAATGTGAATTCTATCTCTCTCGCCAAAGGGGAGGAAGAGAGGAACAACGATAATGACGTATAAACCGACGACGACATTGAAAAACCTACCAAAACAGGAACAAGAATGCCAGTAAATAAAGCTGAAAATGGGATCAAGAACAAACCAATCAGAAAAGATGAAAAAGAAGAGACGATCGAGACACCCAGCTCTCAGCCCGTAGAATATTACCTAAAGCATATGATCATTGAGAAACTAATAGAGAGGCTTGTTGACAATCATAGGTTCAATGACTCCCTATCAGGAGCCCGAGTTAGAAAAATAAAAGGAAGGACTTATAATTTATCACCTAGGGGGCCTGTTTATGAAGCAATCCTTAAAAAAAAGATAACAAAGAAGGAGGACATCAAAGGAAACTTCAAAATACCCTGTAACATAGGAGGCCTAAAACACATGAACGCCCTAGTTGAACAAGGATCCGACGTGAACCTCATGCCCCTCTCTACCTACATGAAACTAACCGACAAAAGGCCTGTTGAGACGGATATTAGACTCTCCCTAGCTAGCCACTCGTATATCTACCCTTTAGGAATAGTAGAGGACATATTAGTTGAGGTTGCTGAGCATGTATACCCTGTAGACTTTGTAATTTTAGACATTAAGGAGAACGAGAAGAGGCCTTTCATCTTAGGAACACCATTCCTGACAATGGCTAAGGCCGTGATTAAGTTTGATAAGGGCACCATAACTCTAAGATCTGGAAATAATAAGATAAGCTTCAATAGGATACCTAAATCCCTTTGTAAGGATGAGAAAGGGATTAAGAACGATATAGAGCCTATAGCCCCCACCATAACTGTAAATAGGCTAGTCTTGAAATAGGAGGACAAGATAAAACTTCACCAAGAAAAGGAGATGGAGTTTGACCGATGGAGGAACAAAAACTTCAAAAATGAGCGACCTGCTCTTGTCAAAATAGAAGTCGAGGTAGATGATGAAGGAGAAGTCACGTAAGAACGTGTGACTTCGAGTCTAGCTACAAGACTCATAATTAAAGAAAAGCGCTTTTTGGGAGGCAACCCAATGTTTATCTTTTCTCGCACTTAGGAGTGTCTTTTGTTTTATTCTTTATTATTTGTTTTATTATGTTTGAATGAATTTTGAAATCATGCTTTGTTTGTTTTTAACTTCGTCTTATTTTTAATCAAAGGTATTTTGCAACAAAACAAGTGCAAGGGAAATATCCGGTTTTTAATAAACAAATTCAAACATTTAAAATAAATTGTTTAGATAAATTCGCGTCAGTTTTGAGTCATATGATTGTAATGATTAATTCTAGGTTTTTATGTAGTGCTTGTTTCAGATTTAACTAATAAAATTGCGTGCAGGAAATTTCTCATTAAAAACAAAGAAGAATTTTTCACAGACGCTGGAGACGCCGTCGAGATTAACACCCGACGGCGTCGCATCTCCAGGAATGTAAAAATTTGAATTTTTTTAGTATTTCTGAAAAATAAAATGTGCAATATTTAAAATTTATAATTCTTTTGTAAACCTGCATAAACCTATGATTACATCATTACTCTCATTCTATCTTTACTATTTTCATAGAGTCAAACCCTAAAATCTCATTGTATTTATATCTATCCCGCTGTTATCCCAAATATATGAGATCCAAACACAACAATAAGCTTACCAATAAGCCATGATAAGCACGAAATAATAAGAAGAAAAGTAGAAAGAAGTTTAGAGAGAGAAAGTAGAGAGGGAAATGAAGAATATTAGATTGAAGAGAGAGTTTGGAGGGTTACACATACAAGAAATGATAATCAACACCCTCTCCATGTGTGGAAAGGGTCCTATTTATACCCTTAGCCTATTAGATGGCGTACGGGCTTTCTACATGGGCCGGGCTTGGCTTATCTTAGGCTTTGAGCCGGAAACATGGATAATATTAGCTTAAAGTCCAAGCCCGTTAAACCTGACTAGCCTCTTTACAAGACTAACTTTGACTAATAAGACCGATAACATTCTTGTTCGACTTATATAAAATTAAGGCTAACAATCTCCCCAATGTTGAGGTCTTCTTTGATCTCCCCAACGTTGACGTTCTTGATGGAGGTTATCTTGATTTGACTTTATCTTCCCCAATGTTGAAGATATAACGTTTGAGCTTTGCCTTCTTTGGTCTTGTCTTTGTCTTTTCTTGTTTGTAATGGCTTTGTTCATTCATGCTTTAGACGACTGATGACATTCTTTCGGTGTCATTTATGTGATTATGATCTTGAGCCTTTATCTTTTGACTTTGAGTTCTTGAGATCTTTCATCTTGCATCATCTCCTTGACTTGAATCATCTTGATTTGACTTTCTTGATCATCTTGTGCTCTTGACCGACATACTCATACTTGTTGCATTCTTGTTTGACTTATATAATCATAAGGCTAACAATCTTCCCCATTAGACTATTCTTTATTTGACTTTGAGGCTCTTTGATGATGAGGAAGTTTAGTATCAACAATCTTGACACTGCATGATTGGCTTTGAAAGCTTAAGTATGAGTATGTGGTAATGAATCCGACTTCGCTGGTACAAGGTTGCAACACCGACGTTTAAATATGCATTTAAAAGGTTAGTGATAAACAACAGATATGGACGGAAGTATCTTTGTCACTTCATCAAATACGGTTGCAATAACCACGGTTCCTCGTTAATTAGTATAAATACTACCTGTGATCAGATCGAATTCATATGAATCTTCTTGACAGGGTTTTGCAGCTGTACTAGCCGTTCTCATTACCAGAGCGTCTCAAAGCAGACAACACGGTAAGAGTGAATTAGATAGTTACTATCTTTCTGATTGAGTCGTCAATTCATATACTGGACCAATATCGATATCCAGTTAGCACAAGCTTGATTCATATAAAATCTTGCAAGTCACCTACCGCAGAGCTGTTTGAGGTTGACTCTGGAAGGATTTCCATTCGTTACTGTGAATACTAGAGAGTATCACTCTGAATGTTCTGGCAAGATCTCAAGGATAATGCGTAGGACTATTTGTTACCAAATGTTGTTTAAGGGTGAACAATTGCGAACTTTATGGTGTTCAACAAGTGTATTTTGACATTGTGTCCTAGTGAGATTTATAATTTGATCTCTTCTTGGCTCTAGAGTCGATTTGTGCATTTTGGTTTTAGTAATCGGAGGCTGGAGCAGACTGCCACCTATTCAATATCAACAATCTCAGAGTAAGATGTCAATAGATAACGTGTGTATCTCCGTGAAAAATGAGACACGTTTCTTTTGAGAGAAACTCGAATGGCTGGGAAGGGTTGTGCATTGCATCACTGGGTCCATGACGGCTTTCTTCGATACCAACAATCATCATTGTGATTTTGATATATTATGTATTGACCCCGTTTCTGCCTAAAGTATGTGGAGGGCTGCTTTGTTTTCACCGTTTATCCATACATTTCTTTTTCATTCTTCAACCCCTTCAATGCTTACCACGACATCATCACTAACACCTTGTTGTAATTTTTCCAGTGTTAGCTCAACCTTAGTTGGCATTTTTCCCTTATACTTATTCATCTCCAATTATACATAAGGACAACTATTTCTAACTATGAACTATCCTTGGGTAGATCCCTCTGGTTCTGGTTGAATCATAGGACTTATAACCAACCTTAACCACCTTATGACTTCATCGACGTCGTGAGATTAATTGGTTGTTGGGTATAGAGATCGAACCATAAAACCATTGATACATACATTTTGAAATACTCCCCCTACACATGTGCACCAAGATTCGAAATTGTTTTGCACACGAAGGAAAGAGTTGCACTTAGAGTCTTAAAGATCACATTCTTCTATATCACATTTTAATCACATTTTTCCCCTTATTTAAAATAATAAATCTTTTAGTATTTGAAATACCAATTGATTAAAATTTAAGACATGAAAAATTCTATGGGGAGAAAAATTATACCATGATATTGCATGAATTTATTTTTCTGATAGCTCCCCTTCAACATAGTATGTGGGATACCACTAATTTTTAAAACTTGACATTACAAGGAAAAAATGATATGACACCACAAATATGTTAAAGACGGAGTGAGATGCCTTAGTGAACAATGTATATTATTAATTGACATTATAATTTTCACATTTTAATTTCACGAAATGTTTTTGGATACATAAAATTGACATTTATGAGATGTACCCAAAACATTAAAAGGCTTTGATTTAAAAGCACCCCCTCAAAACTTGATTCACTTGTTACGATGACATTTTTGAGCATTATTTTACCAATTGTACTACTTATAGACATTGAATATTGTACCAATTGTTAAATATATCGAGGAAGGGAGTGTTAAACACACAATTTAAACAAATACCACTTATTATGGAAAGATACCACAAATTATATTGTGGACAATTTGACATTGAAAGTTCTTTTTGAAAATTGTGTTCAACGGTTTTAAAAACCATGATAGAAGACTTCTCTTATATTTAAAGGGTAAGCGCACTAAAACGTACACTCCCCTATTACATTCGGGTCCGAGTTATGCACTGATATATACATAAGTCATGAAGAAAATTTAGAAATGACATGTTTTGAAATGTTTGAACTCTTGCTCGAATTTTATTTACACGCCCGTGTCAATGTTAATCGACATTTCTAGGTACGTAAATGTTATCCATTCCAAGAGACATGTCGAGAAGATTCTTTTTGGTATTTTTGAAATTTTTCGATTTTATATCTTGTTTTTCTAGATTTTATATTTTTCTATTTATTTTTGTTGGTTTTATATTTTTGTATATTCTTTTTCCAAAATATGTATAAATCCAAATAAAGATAAAAATAAAAATATTTACAGGTTCGATGTTTGAAGGATCAAGCAGATTCATTTGCTAGAACCTCCAGTTCTTCTGGAGTCAAACATCTCATGCCGAGTCGTCTGACGAGATACTTAAACCTATCTTCGGGTAAGGCTTTAGTAAACAGGTCAGCTAACTGGTATTCAGTTCTGACAAAGAATAATTCAACAATACCCTTTTCAAACTGTTCCTTTATGAAGTGATATCTGACATCAATGTGCTTGGTACGAGAATGCTATGGCTGCCTTTGAGTCACAATACATAGGTATTTTATCAAAGTAAAAGCCATAATCTGTGAGCTGAGTTCTCAACCATAGAACTTGAGCGCATCACGCAGATAAAGACACATACTCGGCTTTTGCTGAAGACATTGAAGTGCAGTCCTGCTTCTTGGACGACCAGCTGACTAACTTATCACCTCCTAGAAATTGTATGCCGCCAGATGTGCTCTTATGTGAATCGAGACAACCCGCGTGATCCGAATCTTAAAAAGCTGTTAGTTCAAAACCGGTGTCCTTCAGATACCAGAGTCCCATGTTAATGGTATTCTTAAAATACTGAAAGATCCTCTTAACTGCAGTGAGATGTTTCTCAGTCAGTCTCGCTTGATAGCGAGCACAATAACATGTTGCATGTACAATATCTGGTCTACTTGCTGTTAGGTACATGAGTGCTCCGACCATACTATGATATTTTGTTTGGTCAACTGGAGTTCCACTCAAGTTAGCATCTAGGTGTTTAGTAGCTATTAGAGTACCAATGCTATCATATGAGGTCATACCATGCTTTATAAGTATCTTTTGAGCATACTCTAAAGATACCACGTGGGGATTGGTGGATCTGAATTCCTAAAAAGAATTTTAGCTCCCCCATCATAGATATTTCAAACTTGTTGTGCATTAGTTTTTCAAATCTTTTCGAAAGTTTTGGGTTCGTAGAACCAAAAATAATGTCATCAACGTAAATTTACACAAGCAACATGTCTTCCCTTTTTTTAGTAATGAACAGAGTTGGATCAATAGAACCTTTGGAGAACCCTTTAGATACCAGGAAGTTAGAGAGTTCATCGTACCACACCCTTAGAGCTTGTTTGAGTCCATATAATGCCTTTTTGAGACGAAAGACTTTATCAGGATGATGTGGGTCGACGAATCCATTTGGCTGATTGACGTACACTTCTTCCTTCAGAGGACCGTTAAGAAATGCTGTCTTAACATCCATTTGGTATACTTGAAATGATTTTTGTGCAACATACGCAACGAATAACCGGACAGCTTCCAATCGAGCAACTAGTTCAAATGACTCTTCGAAATAAATGCCTTACTGCTGACCATATCCCTTTGCTACAAGACGAGCTTTGTTGCGAATTACAGTATTTTCTTCATCACGTTTGTTTTTCCAGAGCCACTTCATGTTAATGAAACTTTTACATAAGGTTCTGTCGACTAATTCCCAGACATCTAGTCGTTCAAACTAGTGAATTTCTTCCTGCATCGCTTCAATATACGCAGAATCAGCCATGGCTTCTTTGATGTTTTTTGGTTCGGTTCGACACATGATGAGTGCGAACATACACATCTCTCCATTTGTTTCTAGCTGACGTCTTGTTCTAATTGATTGGGAAGGATTTCTAATGACTTGTTCTAATGGATGATCTTTTGTCCAATGATGTTCAGAAGGATGTTGTTGATATAATGTATGCATGTTTGATGAGATGATGTATCCCCTCGTTCTTGTACTGGTGTACTAAAGATGTTGATAAATTCGTCTTCTTCAACTTGTGCATATTCTTTATTAGTTTCTGCTTGCTTAATGTTCTCAGTAGCAATGACAGTTGGTGCTTGAGTTGGTGCTTGTTTTATAGTGTCAGGTGTTGTTTAAATGGCAGCTGATAATTAGTGAATTGAGTTGGTGCTTATTGTAGTTACAAATGTTGTTTGAAAGTTCATTGAAGTTGTATACTGTAGAAACGGTTGTTGAAAGTAGTTGGAGTGTGTGTTGTGTTGTTTGACGTTGATGGTTTGCATCAGATAGTCTTCTATTAATTTGCTTGCGTGGGTTAAAGTGTCTTGAATTGATTGTAGTCACCAACCAAACCCGTGCTAGTCTCTCATGCTGAAACCCTCCTTTTACCTGTTAGAATTAGGATTAGAACTAACATAGGATTAGCATAGTTTTGACTTAGATTAGATAACCAAAATATTAATAAATTAAGAGATTTAACCTCGCTTTAAGTGTTCGACACCCTACTTACCACGAATCTAGCACCGACCGGGTACACTGCCCGTTAAAGTGTTGTTTTTGGTTAAGTCGGCAAAATATAAATTTAAAACTTGAATTATAAAAATATACACCACACAACAACACATCAATCACCTTTTTCTTTCATCTTTTCAAGATTTTCACCACCTTTGACGATCTAGCAAAGAGAGCCAAAAATATGAAATAAAATTACAGATGGTTTCTGGCCATTTATGATATGGTAAGGTGTTTTCTCATGTCTAGGAATTACGAGTGAATGGTTTTGAGTAAAACATGATGTTGCAATTGTTTCAGCCCAAAAGAACTAAGGAACTTTAGCGGCGCTTAGCATTGTTCGAGCAACCTTAACAAGAGTACGGTTCTGTCCTTCAACAACGCTGTTTTCTTTAGGTTTTCGAGCAGTTGACGTTTAGTGTTCAATTCCTTCTTGAGGAAAGTATGCATGAAGAGTTTTATTCAAAAATTCCATGCCTTTGTCAGTTTGAACTGTTCTAACTTGAGCATGAAGTCCTCTTTAAACAAGTTTGAGGAAATCGATGAGAACTTCTGGTGTTTCGTCTTTAAATCTCAAGAAGTGAGTCCAAGTATATCTTGAATAGTCATCAACAGTTGTTGGTTCTAAATGAATA